>JACVVK020000022.1:3185000-3215000 GCA_018292915.2 Batillaria attramentaria
GGTTTTTAATCCAATTTCTTGATTTGGCTGAAAACGCCACGAAGTGAACCCCGCACGCACGCTCATGTGAATCGTGCGCATTCTCTCACACGCGTTCCTGCTTGTCACAGACAGGGAAGGGACAAAACAAGTGCAGCAGTATGTGAGCAGAGATTCAATTATGCTCCGGAAAACTGATGGGCCTTTCACCCCCATGAACGAGACCCAAGTTGAAGGTCGAAACTGGAGCCGAGCCGCACCGCACCGAAGATATCATTGATTTGCTTGCTTCACAAGTAAGACAGTGTAATACATTCTCCTCGGCGTGAGTGAAAGAAAAAAGAAAAAGACAAAAACAACCGTGGATGCTGGAATCGGAAAGTCTGGCGGCATGCATAGCAAAGAGGTAATCCGATGTCTGGTTTCCATTTTATCGACTAGAGATTGACAAAAACACCATAAGGACAAGTCAATGATGGAAGTGCATTACGCCTGGAACCAAATGACCGAGAAAATAAGGCAAAGAAAAGAAGACAAACAGAATAACCTAGACGGGAACGTGAAACAGGTCTGAGCACATTTCCTGACCGACTTTTGAAAACGATGTTCATGAAGTAGAATCTGAACAGAAATAGGGGAGGCATTTTTATTTTTTATTTTGCTTGTGTGGAAAAAAAGAGTATGGAAATGTCGGTAACCCCCCTCCCCCCCAACAAAAACCCAAAACACCAAAAACAAACAAACAAACAAACAAACAAACAAACAAACAAACAAACAAACAAAACAAAACAACCAAACCATACAATAAAAAACTTAAACAACAACAACAAACCCCAAAAACAACAAAAACTAAAAGACAAACACAAAACAACAACAATACCCCCAAAGTGAAAATACACTGAACCCTTGTTTTGGTTTTTTTTTGTGGAAAATGTATTTGTAACCCAAATCCCGAACTCTTGGAGCGTTGCTAGTGTCCCGCCAGACGAACTTGACCACCCCCACCAACCACCCCCCACCACCACCACCGCCGCCACCACCACCAACAGCAACAACAACGGAAAGACGGCGGTAAAAGACAAAAATGAGAGGGTGCGAGTTTCACAAGACCTCTGCACTGCTATGACCTGTGAAGTACATGTTATCTAGTACACTAAGATCATACGTTTCTGCGGTATGGCACACGACGTCATTGCGTAGGGGACAGACAGCGCCACGCAAAAGGTCAAAGACGGCAAGGTCGTTCGAGCTCTCACAGGGGGTCAAATCTGCCTTGAAGGTCAAATTTATTTGAAGGTCAAAGTGTCTTAAAAATCGACCACGACAAACTGAGCCACAAATGACAAGTTGGGGCGAAAGACCGAGATCTTCGGTTGCCTGTGGACTTTGTCATCATAGGCTGAGAATCTCTACGAGAATGCGTACAGTTGCCACAGAAAATGTCAGACTTCATTATTATTTTAAAAAACAACAACAAAAACAACAACGACAACAAAACAACAACAACAAAAACAACAACAAACCCCCCAAAAAAACAAAAACAACTAAAACCCCCAAACCAACCAACCAAACAAACAATCAAAAACAACAACAAAAACTAAACGAACAAAAACAAACAAGTAAAAACAATAACAACACAAAAAAACCCCAACAACACCAAAGACAAAACCCCCAAACAAAGAAACAAACAACAAAAAGCCCCAAACAAACATACAAAGAAACAATCGTAACAACAGCATCAATATATGTTCTCCTGTATGCCTTATTGTATTGCGTGTTTTACTGTCATTTTAAGAATCCACTGTCATCATCGTCATTTTGTCATAGAGGATTTATCCCCCCCCCCCAAAGTATGGTTTGCATATGGTGGCAAATATATATTTGTGACAATTGTCCTGGAACCCCTATAATAATAATAATAAATTTCATTTATATAGCGCACTTCTCAGACACTTTGACTCATTGCGCTAACACACGTCACTCATACACATTCATACCATACAGACCTTTCACATGTTCGTCCAACTCAAAAAGCACAAAAGAATCTGCAGTTAAAAAAAAAAAAAAAATTCGTGCAACGTGCAGCTAGCAGCTCTGACATTTCACCGGCACGCAAAATGGGCATTTAACACCACAACAAATCAGTTATAAAAGAAGGGAAAGTTTCAGAACTGCCTTACGTGATGGGAAGAAATGCTGCAGGCTGCAGTGGGCTTGTATTAGGAAACTCAATTATCCCTGGAAACCACAGACGAGCCAAACTTCAGGTTTTTTTTTTTTTAAGTAGCAACGTTCTCATTCCATGGGTTTGGGAATTGGGTTACACATGCATTTTCCTTTTTTTGTTTTTTGTTTTCAGAGTCAAGAATCACGTAGAGGTTTTCACGCTTTTCAAGGCTAAATTTCAGCCTCATTTGAGCTCAAAGTTTTGAGTTACAACCGACAGCCGAACTTTTTTTTTTTTTTTTTTAACGTAGCTTGACATGTTAAAGTCACCGTAATTATTTTTACACAGTGATGGCGTCAGAAGGGAGATATCTTGTACGTCGTTATGTGGATTGCGCGAGGTGGCGGTATAAAGCTAAAAAGGCAAGATATTCACCAAAAATCCTCTTGTACGTCCTATGTGCCTTCAAATGTGGGTTGGTGGGTGGGTGGGATTTAACGTCTTTTCCCACCACGTAAATGCGTGCTTGTGTCCGAGCGTAGCACCCAGGAGGCTATAGTGGAAACATACCCGCTTTCTCTTTGACATTTGCTTTGTCATGGTGTTTGTTTACATCCCCCAAACAA
Source organism: Batillaria attramentaria (assembly GCA_018292915.2). Lineage (NCBI taxonomy): Eukaryota > Metazoa > Mollusca > Gastropoda > Batillariidae > Batillaria > Batillaria attramentaria. Next base: position 3,187,773 of record JACVVK020000022.1, read on the forward strand.
CAACAACAACAACAACAAACAACAACAAACCCCACCACCAACAACAAAAAAACACCCCCCTAAAAAAAACCCCAAAAAACCCCAAAAAACAAAACAAAACAAACAAAAAAAACCAACGCAAAAAACAACAACAACAACAATCAAACAAACAAACAACAGAACCAAACAAAAGAAAAGAAAAACAAACACCCTCCCCCCCAAAAAAACAACAACCCACCAAAAACCAAAAAACAAAACAAAACAACAACAAACCAACCAAACAAAACCCAAACAAACAAAACAAAAGAAAACAAAAAAGAAATAAACAAATCAACAAAAAAACAACAACAAAAAATAAAAAAAATAAAAACAACAACAACAAACTTTGACAAAGTTTTCTCGTAAGTCGGATGGCACTTGCCGTAGTCTTTTACTTTCTCTATGAGTTCAAGTGTGCAGATTACGGGTACCATTCCCCCAGGGCTGACGACTGACGTTGAATAGTTTTGTGCTTGCATTTCTGATACTTTGGATGTTGTTGTTTTGTATGTTAGATAAAATGAAGCCCTTTTCCTCTCCCTATACTGCCATCACCAAACTGAATAAACTGATTAACCTCTAGCCAGTGAAACTAAAAACACATACACCGTGTAGGATGACCAGTGCTGTCTGCAGCCAGCGTAACATGCTGTCGTGTACTTGGGCCATTGTTTCGGTGACAGATGATGCTTGATGTGTCGGGAGGTGACTGATGATGCTTGATGTGTCGGGAGGTGACTGATGATGCTTGATGTGTCGGGAGGTGACTGATGATGCTTGATGTGTCGGGAGGTGACTGATGAGTCCAATCCAGCCACGGAAGTTTCTCCCCGCATGCTGAGCACGTGAGGCTGGATGTTTGACGACTGATGCTGGCAGCAGCTTTGTCTTGCCGTCGAGCTCTCTTAGATTCTGGTTCAGCTTTCCTTGCGATCCACGGCAGTCTGGGCTTCTTTGTGGATGTGATAAGGCTGCGACAGACCAAACGATCTGCTGCTAGTCCTTCACAAGAGCCGGCAGGTTACGCTGATGCAGGCAGCCCCGTCTTTGCGTGAAGTTCTCTTAGATTCCGCTTCAGCTTTCCTTCGATCTTTGGCTCCTTTGTAGATGAGGCTGCGCAAAACCGAACGATCTGCAGCATGCTACCCTTCCCAGGAGCCGGCAGATACGCTGATGCTGGCAGCTCTGACTTTGCGTGCCGCTCTCTTAGATTTTGCTTCAGCGTTCTTGCGAACCTCGGCAGTGTTGGCTCCTTTGGGGCTAAAGTTGCGCCACACCGAACAGTCTGCTGCTAGTCCTTATCAGGAGCTGGCAGATACACTGATTCCTGTAACTGTGTTTGCGTGCAGCTCTCTTAGATTCTGCTTCAGCTTTCCTGCGAACATCGGAACTGTGGGCTTCTTTGGAGATAAAGTTGCGCCAGACCTAACAACCTGCTGCTACTGCTAGTCAGTAGCCGGTAGTTCCGCTGGTGCTGGCAGCTGTGTATCTCTTAGATTCTGCTTTAGCTTTCCTGGGAACCTCGGCAGTCTGGGCTACTTTGTAGATCTGTATGGTTGCGCCAGACGCGAGCGACCTGTTGCTAGTCCTTCCAAGGAGCCGTTAGGTACGCTTATATAAGATATAAGCGTTGCGGATATGTAGTCTGTGGTGTGGCTGAATTAGGACATGGGCTGAGATATGAGGTCCGGAAGAGTGCGGCACCACTACGCCAAGAAGCTGGCTTGACCCTCAGGCAGACACGATTTCTTTTCCCGTGTCTGCCCAGGGCCAAACAGTACTGCCAGTGGAGATACGCAAAGACGAAATCAACGTTTTTCGAGACGGGCGGAACATCGCTATTTTAACGCGTTTGATCAGAGACAGAGACAACGCAACATATTACTCGGGGGCACTTACGATAGTTTGCTTTTGTTTGAATTTTGTAGGTATTTTACACACACACACACACACACACACACACACACACACACACACACACACACACACACATGAAATGCATGATACAAAGTACAGTCAACTCTCCGCCATTCTCAATAAACATTTTCTTCATAATCGCGTCAGCTAATGAGCCTAGTCCGATTCATCTGACTCAGGGTGGGTGGGTGTTTGGGTGTTTAACGTCCTTTTCCACCACATACTGGTGATATCAAAGACGGGGCAACGATGAAAAAGGCAGCACAAATATTTGGCCCCAGCCGGCCGGGATACGAACCCACAACCCGAGCATTAGAAGTCCAACGCTCTCCCATTCGGCCACCCCGGCTCTCCATGTGACTCAGGAATGGGCCCGAGTTTGTGGTACGTGTATACGAACTAGCGTAAGTCTAGCCAGACCAGTTCATCTGATAGCGGTCATTACGGCCTCTGTCAAATTCGCTGCCTCACAAAGTGTTGCTGGAGTATATAATTTTTTTTTTTTTTTATAGGGTAGCACGGTTTTCGACTGTGGGATTTGTGGCGTTTACGTGTGGAATCAAAGGGGTGACAACTAAAAGTTCCAGCCGGCCGTGACATGGCGACCTTGCACAACTCGAGATGTGCCGGTACCAGCATTAGCTTCCGGGTCATGTAGTTAGCTTCCGGGTCATGTAGTCGGCTAAATATAGTAGAAAATCTCTGCCCCTTTTAAAATTTGTGTGCAGAGTAAAAAATGGCAATCTGGTGCAGGTGCTTTTCGTTGGCTTTGTAAACAAGTTTCATGCCAGGTAATAGTAAAATTAGGGAACAATGAGGCTGGCTTGTGGACTATTTGTATTCATGCGCGGCTGGCACAGGAGCCAGCAGACGACCGTGGAATGAGGGGGTATGTGGTCGCTGCCAACATTGCAAAAAAACCGGAATATTGGAATTTGCTGAAATTTACTCTACACATGAGTCTCTGGCTGCCTGATTTTTGTGAATTTTTTTTTTGGTGAATTTTAAAGCATTTCTAGGGTCATCTGCAACGTTATGTGTAAGAGGAATATATAGCGTTTTCCTCCAAATTTGCATCTGTGTTACTTAGCCCAAGAAGACAACAGACTACTGAGCTACTTGGGTCACGACAATGGCTTCTTCAGGGAACATCACTCTAACTGACCCCGCAGTAGGTCATAGGTCAAGACAAATGGCGCAAGGGCTCAAGCCGACTCTTTAACTGGGCGAAAGACTTTCGATGTGAACCGAAAGATCTGGAGGCGGTCGGTGGTCTAATGGTTAAGAGACTTGTCACCAATGCGAAAGGTCCGGGGTTCGAGTCCCACTCGGGGCAAAGATTTTTTTCCTTCTCGTTCATTCGGGCCGATCGTCGGGGGTTCTCTCCGGGTACTCCGGTTTCCTCCCCCATCTGCTTTGGAAATATTCAGCCCACCAAATTTGAAAAAAAAATCCAAAATTTAAATAGCTGAGCTGACCCTTCGCACCACGTGATTGTAATGTGTTTGTCCAGTGTGTGAGAGAATGCGTGTGATTCACGTGAGCGTGCGTGTTAAAGCGCCTATACAATACTCATTATTATTATTATTAAGGTATGGTAGCCGGCATCTCGTCTTGGATTTACCTCGACTGGAAAGTGCTGTCTGAATGCTCTCTGAGGATTTCTGGTCAGTCCTGTGCGCTTTGTTGCAGCAGACAGGAGTTGCCGCCGTTAACGATTCTCCAACCGCCAAGAAATGCGGTAGGTTTTAGCTTATCGTCGTAGACACGTCCTAAAGTCGAGCGGGAAAAGAACTCATGCCCCTCAGGCAGGTTTAACGGAAATCAATCGCCAACTCGCTTTGCCTGCTAAGTGAGTCTTTCTTCTCCTTCCCCTTTGCCCCGGCACGAAGGACGCATCGTCTCCCCTTAATGCAGGGCAGGCAGACGCAAATTCGAGCAATAACTCGTACGGAGGAAACAAGCTTTGACAGAGTCCTTTCCCCTGGCGGAAGTGTTAACATGCTAATCAGGCCAGTGCGCATGCGCGCGGTGTTACGCGCTCTTCTGTGAGGGTAGTACTTGATGGCAGGGCTGCATATCCACGTCGAACAGATTCATTTTCATGAAAGAATCTGGCGGAAAAAAAAATCTCGGAAAATGGTCGAAAGATGTTATCATCCACGTTTTCCACTTGTTGTCAAAGCACTTAATGTAATCCCCATTATGGTCCACGGAAAGTAACCCCATTGTTCAGTTCGGCGACTTTGTCTGATTATTACCTCCCATCGCAAATTCTTTTGCAGTCATTCGCTTACTAGACGGATCACATCATCAGCCCGGGCAAAGCCGGGCCTATCTGCTAATTAAGAGATAATTATGTCAGAAGACGCCCCCCCCCCCCCTTTTAACTAACACTTATCCCACAGCGCAGTGTAATACAGGACAGGAAACGCAGTAACACACTTGCTTACAACCTGTCTCTTGAAGAAGTGGGACTCAGACACGGGCCGTCTAGACAGTAATTTGAAACTGATGGAACGTGGACACGGAAGGAAATGACTGGATATTGCGCAGTTCCCGGTTTATGGGCTCTCTTGCAGGAGATACAGATTAGATCTCCTCTCCGCATGCGGAAGTGCGGTCAATATAGACACCTCTCCGGGGGGCAGCATTTTCAACCAATCAGGAAATAGGTCAAACTTTACTGCGATTCATAGGCCCCGCACAGTGCTCGAGACGGTGATCAGCACATGGATCCCAACGTTTATCAAGCACCGCAGTTCCTTCCGCAAAAGTTGATGCCCATATATATATATTCCTGCTAATGTATTTTCTGTCTGACCACTGTTTCATTTCCAGAATGCCTTCAGTATTGCAGCTTGTCCACTTCTCGACAAATTCAGTTCAGTTTGTTGAGTCACTGAAACCAACGGAAACCAATTAAAAACAAAGGCTTGGTGTCATTTGTTCTAAAAATAGAAACAATGACGTCATTCATTTTGTTCGCCTGCAGGCATTTACCGGACATACTAGCACTGGATGCGCGAAAGCCTGATCTATCATTTGGTACCCAAACTGGCTGGTAGAACTGACTGTAGCACTTAGAGATGTGGGCAAAGTTTGTCTGAAGCCCTAAGAGAGGTGGCAAGAAGGGGGAGGGGGAGGGGGAGGGGTGGTGGAGGGGGGGGGGCGGGCAGCAATATTCAAGCTAATCCTCGGAAACGTGGCCTCTTCGCAGGACAGAAGACTCGGGGACCAAGAAAGAACTGCACAGTTGCTCAGCGAAGGCCCAATAAGCTGAGTGGATTTTTCGTCCTGATGAATTCCCAGAGGCACATTCCAACATTACTTCCATTTTTATTTCTGCAGTCCATTCCATCTATTTTCTCCGCAGCAACTGCTCGTGTAGTTTTGGCGCTGCCGAATACGCTGTGCGGACAACACGCGACTGACGACGATCTGACGATCTCAAGATCCCGTATGATAACGCGTATACGCTGAGCTGCCAACATGGACCCCAGTGTCTCCAACGTAGCCAACGTAGCACCGTAAGGACAGATCGAGTGTTTCCAAACAGTAGCACCGAGTGTTTCCGTTTTGAAATTTGAGTAGCACGGAAGTGTTTCCAACGGACGGCTTCGGTCTGTCGGCGTGAAACTGAGAAAAGGGGGCTGTTTATCAAGCAGACAACGACTTGGACTAACGCCTCACTACAATACGAACACGTGTGTATGCTCATATTTCAAACATAGAGCTTTACGTGAGAACACTCGTCGTCGAAACGTTCGAAGCGGAGTAGCACTGGAAAGACGCGCGTCCATGTTGAGAGAGAGAGAGAGAGAGAGAGAGAGAGCTTGGAGACGGATCCTCCATCGTGTGGTCACAAAAACAGCAACAAACAAACAAACAAACAAAACACAGAAACAAAGAAACAACAACAACATATAAACCAAAAAAAACCCACAAAAACCCCAAAACAAAACAACAGCAACAACAAACAAACAAACAAACCAACAAACAAACTTTCTAGTATTCAGTAGCGCTGTCCTAAAATGTGCGACACACAGCATACTCAAACAAACTCAGCTGGAGGCCAAATATCCACTTGAACTGTTCACGTTAAAAAAAAAAAAAAAATGGTGGAAGATTCTTTTCTTCCGGCCATGATCGGTTCAGGCGCACTGATTTTTTTTTTTTTTTTGATGAGACGATATCTGGAACAAGGAAACGGCGGCAGATGAAACAGCTACGCAGGACTCCAGAAAGGGGGGGGGGGGGGGAGACAAAAAAGAGGAGGGTCGGGGTAGGGTTAGCCATGGCAGGCAAGACAGGAGATCGAATTTTGAATGTGGTTGGAGGAAAAAAGAGGACCTCATCATGTTTGGGGCAAGACCGAAGCAAAGGACATGGCTGCTTCTCTTTTCAACCCCCCCCCCCCCCTTTCCCTCCCCCCCCCTTCCCGCGCTTTTTTCTCCAATCTCCACACGCACGGTTAGTGTTTTCCCCGCAGCACAATTTCTGCGGTCAGGAACACAGGAGTAGGGATCTACTTGCATGAAGGTTACCTGGATATTGTTTTTCGATTTTGATGAATCAGACTCGTTCTGTGCAGATAGGTGCGGACCAGTCACTGTAAAACAAAGAAGATAGAAGAAAACACGTTCTCGAAGACTGCACACGCACGCACAAATGATCAAGTGAGCACGCTAAAATCCCACGCTCATCTTTCGCAGAAGAGTAGGCTGTGGCCGGTGGCGTGAAAAAGAAAAATATTGTCGCACGCACTTGAGTGAATAGCTGGGTGGAGGTTTGCAGGTAAACTAGTGCTTAGTACGAGCAGGCTTTCACTGCTTCGTCCTCCAGCCCTGCGGCGCCTACGATGCCATATCATACCATATGCCCTCTACACACCTGACAGGTCGAGATTCACCGTGTGGCTGAGAGGAGTAGAGCTGAGGGAAAACCTCAGGGGTGAACGTGGACGGTCTACAGGAAACGGCCCTGTTCATCATGCAAGAACATCAACGTCCAGATCTGACAGCCATGACCATACTACACTTGAATGCACAGGAATAACAAAGCAACAGACAGGCACTAATAAATTACTGACCACTCGAGCATAACCCCCAGACGATGTGCTGTTCGTCATTTTTTTGTTGTGGGTGGGGTGGGGTGGGTGGGTGTTTGGGGGTTTAACGTCCTTTTCCACCACATACGGGTGATATCAAAGACGGGGCAACGATGAAAAAAGCCAGCACAAATATTTGGCCCCAGCCGGGATACGAACTCACGACCCGAGCATTGGAAGTCCAACGCTCTACCATTCGGCCACCCCGGCTCCCCCATTTTTTTTGTTGGTGTCATTTTTAAATGTACGACACAGGCAGGAGACCCATTGTTCTTAAATTTAAAAAAAAAGGAAGTATGACGTTGAAAATGGAATACATGAGAGTTTACTATACTGGCATGTTCCTGTGAAATGTAAACAAACACTCCATGATATAATCTATGGCGTGCCTGTAATGATGTAGTTTTATATGTCCATAAGTAATGCGAACTTAAAACGAATGCGATCACATTGTACATTTACCAGGATGTTGCAACTATCCATTACGTTGATGCTGTATAACCATGTCGTGTGCCCATCCGAAAATAATAATAATATTTTTTAAAAAACAGCGACATAGTAATGATATTCATATAGCGCTTATACTCAGCGAGCCCTAAGCGCTTACAAAGTTAAGAAAACTAAGATAAAATAAAATAGAAATAAAATATCATCAGAGAACAATGAAGGACACAGCAATTGTGACACACACACACACACACACACACACACACACACACACACACACACACACACACACACACGCCACCAAACAAACAAATGAACAATCTATCAATCAAACGAACGAACAAACAACAACAACAATAATAACCCCCAAACTAAGAAAAATACCTCCCCCCCGCCCCCAAACAAAAAAAACCAAAACGACAACAACAAAAAAAAACCCCAAACAAACAAAAACATCAACAACAACAACAACCAAACAACCCCCCCCCCCCCCCCCCACACACACACACACACACACTTCTGCCAATCCCTCATTACTGCTGCTGGGCTGAGAACAAGACGTGTGCGTTTTGACTGCAGAGCCAGCGTAACGGAGGGAACTGTGAACGCACACTCTGCGTTCACAGAACGAGAGGCGCAATAGTGAGGCAAGGAATATTCCGGCCTCTCTGGTAGCGATCCCCCTTCTACGGAGATTGATTGGAAACGGATCTTGGCCAGGACAGATTGCACTTTCGCTTTGTCGGCAATCTCTTTTTTCTTCTGCTAATTTACACAGCTCTTACAGCTCGAGACTCATCTCCTCGCTTCGTGTCACACTTGGGCCAGTTTTCGTTTTCTTTATGACTGTTTGTTGCGCCAGTTTTCGTTTACTTTATTACTGTTGTCTGCGCCAGTTTTCGTTTAAAAAAAAAATACTGTTGCTAGCATTAGTTTTCGTGTTCGTTGTTACTGTTGTTTGCGTCAGTTTTCGTGTTTTTATTACTGTTGCTTGCGCCAGTTTTAAATTTCTTCATTATTGTTGCTAATGCCAGTTTTCGTTTACTTCATTACTGTTGCTTTTGCAAGTTTTCGTTTTCTTCATTACTGTTGCTTGTGCAAGTTTTCGTTTTCTTCATTACTTTTGCTTGCGCCAGTTTCCGTTTTCTTCATTACTGTTGCTTGTGCCAGTTTCGTTTTCTTCATTACTGTTGCTTGCGACAGTTTTCGTTTTCTTCATTACTGTTGCTTGCGCCAGTTTTAAATTTCTTCATTACTGTTGCTTACGCAAGTTTTCGTTTTCTTCATTACTGTTGCTTGTGCCAGTTTTCGTTTTCTTCATTACTGTTGCTTGTGCCAGTTTCCGTTTTCGTCGTTATTGTTAATCGAACCGGTTTTCGCTTTCTTTATTACTGTTGCTTGCGCCAGTTTTCGTTTTCTCCATTACTGTTACTTGTGCCAGTTTTCGTTTTCTTCGTTATTGTTGATCGAATCAGTTTTCGCTTTCTGTATTACTGCTGCTTGCGCAAGTTTTCTTTTTCTGTATTGCCAACACCTTTTTCTTAGGCATGAAGTCGTCACTTGATCGTCCAAAACGTGCGCGGGGTGCAGAACAAGACACAACGAAGCAGGGCACGACAAAACTGGACACGACAAAACAGGACACGACAAAACAGGACACAAGAAAACAGGACACGACAAAACAGGATACGGCAGGACAGGACAGAACAAAACAGGACAAAACAAAACTGGACACACTAAAAACAGTACAAACCAAAACAAAAAACAAAACAAAACAAAACAGTATCGAACGTGGCCGATATTTCAGGGAGACAACCATGTAATGTTTTCTACTAAGAACGATAACAGTCCTCTACAACCTAGTTCGGGCAAACCATGAGTGATCGGTGACGCCTCGATTAGAGGGGAAGCTCTGCCTATCTACAACCCAGGCAGCCCCCAGCAGAACGTCTTCCACTTCTTCTACTTGGGTTTTGGTCGTCCATACACACTGACACTGTTCAGAGGCCGGGCGATCGAACGGAGAATGGGAATCTGTCTGAATGAATAAATATCGACGTCAGATTGCGGTATCCAGTATCTCTCTTGCGTGACGGCAAACAGTTCCATCACTTGACAACCGACAGTCGCCGTAGTTTTGGTGTGTGTGTGTGGAGAGAGAGAGAGAGAGAGAGAGAGAGAGAGAGGTTTGGGCAAGCGGGGGGCACCAATTTTCAAACTTGCCGTTTTGAGAGAGAGAGAGAGAGAGAGGTAGAGGTTTGGGCAAGCGGGGGGCACCAATTTTCAAACTTGCCGTTTTGAGAGAGAGAGAGAGAGAGAGAGAGAGGTAGAGGTTTGGGCAAGCGGGGGGCACCAATTTTCAAACTTGCCGTTTTGAGAGAGAGAGAGAGAGAGAGAGAGGTTTGGGCAAGCGGGGGGGGGGGGGCACCAATTTTCAAACTTGCCGTTTTGAGAGAGAGAGAGAGAGAGAGAGAGAGAGAGGTCTGGGCAAGCGGGGGGGGCACCAATTTTCAAACTTGCCGTTTTGAGAGAGAGAGAGAGAGAGAGAGAGAGGTTTGGGCAAGCGGGGGGCACCAATTTTCAAACTTGCCGTTTTGAGGGAGAGAGAGAGAGAGGTTTGGGCAAGCGGGGGGCACCAATTTTCAAACTTGCCGTTTTGAGAGAGAGAATCAAGAAAGAAGAAGAATCAAGAAAACTTTATTTTCCAACGGTAGAGGTAGTTAACGTGAAACAGTCAATTTTCATACCTGCCGTTGCTATTTCTAGTAATATCTACCTAAACAGAAACACACACACACACACACACACACACACACACACACACACACACATGTAATGCAACAGGGAAAAAGCAAAATAGCAATAAAACCATAGGAAATGAAACTACACTCTACTAAGACAGAAACAGTAATTTTACATGTAGGAAAAACCATAGGAAATGAAACTACACTCTACTAAGACAGGAACATTTAAAAATCGTGATGAACATACCAATTACAAGTAAGAATACATGTAGGAATGGGCGAGAATCAACTATGGGAAGATTAAACATCGTGTGACATAAGATATGTGAAGAAAAGCTCTTTGAAATTTGCTACAGAGCATGCGTGTTTAACATGAGCTGGAAGACTATTCCATAATGCCGCTCCAGAAAATGAAAGACTGCTTTTGAAAATGTCAATTCGCGGCTTTGGAATGATACACAGGTTGTTTGAACTGCCATATCGGGAAGCTGAGCGGTGGCAACAGTCGGATAAATAGGTAGGAGCCTGTCTGTTCCATAGCTTATACATGAAAATTCCTTTGTTGTATAGCAGGTGTTTTGACAAGGGAAGAAGCTGCAGCTGGTTTAGCTTTTCATCAGCTGTAAGATGAGGATTCGGTAAAAGTAGCTTTGCTGCACGTCTATGAAGGGAGTTAAGCCCCTTTAAATGAATGTGGCTGCAACCATCCCACACCGTTGACGCATAGTCCAAGTGAGACCGTATGTGCGCGTTATAGTACATTTTGCGACTCTCCAAGTCAAGGAAATGCCGCAGTTTGGAAAGGGCGAATAGCTGTCTGGATAGAGTTTTGCCTAAGGTGTTAGTGTGGGCTTTCCAACTAAGCTGATTATCAATTGTGATGCCGAGAAGACGATGTTCGCACACCTGCTCTATAGGCGCGTTGTTAAGTACTAAATTCAGGGCCAAAGGGCTGAGCTGGTGCTTTTGACGGGTGGCTATTACCATGGACTTAGTTTTTACAGGGTGTATGAGCATGGAATTAATACAGCACCAGTCCGATATGCCGTTTAGGCCTTCCTGAAGTCGACTACTAACCACAGTAATATTGTTATCAGCGGAGTGGAGCGATGTGTCATCCGCAAACATGTCACATTCAATATGCTTACTAGTCAGATGCAGAGGTAAATCATTAATAAAAATATTAAAAAGTAGAGGACCAAGAATGGATCCCTGGGGTACGCCAAGAGATATGTTTCTGACATTGGAGAATGACCCATTTAGAACTACTTTCTGCTGCCTATTCTCAAGATATGACCGAAAGAAGGAAACAGCGGGTTCGCTGCATAAATAACTTTGAAGTTTCTTGATCAAGGTGGCATGATTTACGAGATCAAACGCTTTTCTTAAATCAAGAAAGATGGCCCCTGTTACGTGTGCATTGTTCATGTTGGATAACCAAGTGTCTGTGAGCCGAGTGAGAGCGGTGTGGCAAGAGTGCAGGGGACGAAACCCTGACTGAAAACGGTGGATAAGTTGTCTGCTTTCTAAGTAAGCTTGTAGGTGTGTGTGTACGTGTCGCTCCAATGGCTTTGATAAAACTGATAAGAGGGAAATTGGTCGGTAGTTGTTTGGATCTGCCAACTCTCTTGATTTAGGTAGCGGAATTACTTTCGCATTTTTAAACTGTGTGGGGAACACTTTCTGTTGAATAGAGAGATTATAAATATACGTAAGGGAGTTGACAATATATGGTAAAGATAGTTTTAGGATCTGTGGGCTGATGTCATCTGGTCCAGTTGATTTTTTGTTTTGCATGTTACTAATTAATTTCCCCACTTCATGAACCGCTATGGGAGGTATACTAAAGGGAGCAGCACCGGCTGTTCTTTTGTTACAGAATTCGACCAAGACGTCGGGACAGATATATTCTGGATTTTTCTGGGACTTGCCGTTTTGAGAGAGAGAGAGAGAGAGAGAGAGAGGTTTGGGCAAGCGGGGGGCACCAATTTTCAAACTTTCCGTTTTGAGAGAGAGAGAGAGAGAGAGAGAGAGTTCTGGGCAAGCGGGGGGCACCAATTTTCAAACTTGCCGTTTTGAGAGAGAGAGAGAGAGAAAGATAGGTTTGGGCAAGCGGGGGGCACCAATTTTCAAACTTGCCGTTTTGAGAGAGAGAGAGAGAGAGAGAGTGAGTGAGTGAGTGAGTGAGAGAGAGAGAGAAATTGAAATTGAAGCTGAAAATGAAATACCTTTATTTAAAACGGTGGAAGTTTTGGTCTTGCTACCAATTTTCAAACTTGCCGTTTTGAGAGAGAGAGAGAGAGAGAGGTTTGGGCAAGCGAGGGGCACAAATGATAAATCTAAAAGAAACAGCGTATTAGCAATGAGCAAACGTTAATTCGAGGTTCAAATCTTTGCTGTGTGAATGAAAAGAAGAAAACAAAATAAGTAGTAAAATGCCACGCCACGAATGAGTTTCTGCTGCTGAGAAAAAAAGGTCTTGCAGACTCAGGCAGGGAGCTGCGGTGGTCACCTCACAAAGTGCTGTCCTTTATTCACTGGGCACAGCGCGCGAAACACACATACGCCACATCACAGTCGTTGCGCTCGGTGTGTCTACTAACTACAAAACTGAACAAAGACGGCTGTGCACGGTGACGTACGAGGATCACACGATCACGATACGACACCATCCGACGCCCACAGCTTCCGCAATGGCAAGCCGAGCTCGGAGGCAAGCCGTCCGGCCCCTGTAGTGCTTACCGTGACGCCCCAGAGACATTTGTGTCCTTCAAAAAGGTCTGTAAACACTGAAGTTTGATCAGGCGACAATGCAGTTGAGGATACAAGGTCCTCCATATTTGCGCGCAGAGTGACCTAGTACAGCCAATCAGAATCTGTTGTGGAACCCACAGTCACAGCTGGGGCTATTTGAAATTCCAGGGCCGTAGCAGCCCTACCGGCCACTCCGGCCATGGCCGGACCACTTTTTCCCAAAAAACAAAATAAAACAAAACCAAAAAAACAAAACAAAAAAACAACCCAAGTAACATTGTTTGCTTAAGTAACATTGGGTAACTGAGGGGATATGCAGGGCTGGCAGTCTTCCTGCAGTTGTCCCCCCCCCCCCCCGCTTTTCACTTTCTTCGGGTAAAGTCCTTCCTTCCGCCGTGCCCCAACCCCGGCTTTTCAGTTACTTCGGCTTCGGGTAAAGTCCTTCCGTCCCTCCCCCCCCCCCCCGTTTTTCACTTTCTTCGGGCAAAGTCCTTCCTTTGTGCGCCGCGAAAATTTCCTATTTATTTTTTTATGGTCGGAGCACTTTTAGGAGCTGTGCTACGGCCCTGAATCCTAGTACTGCAGTAGATGTGATGACGCCACAGAGGCTGAAACCCCCGAAATCACGACTGTGTCATATGTGTGCACAACACTGTGGTGTTCCGCAGTGCTCAGTTAATAACCGGCTTTAATGCGCATTTGGACACTAAAACTATGGCCCCATTTACATTACAGAGCGCTCTGAGGGCGCCCCTAAAGCGCACCGTACTGAGAGCGCTCCAAGGCGTTTACGTTACGCAATCGTGGAAGGGGAGCTGATACGTCACGTGCTCTCGAGGAATGTGACATATTCAAGATGGCCAGAAAGCACGTGTTTTTGTATGCCTGGCAGAAAAAAAACGATCTTTCGCCATTTGCAAAAATGGCCTGTTGCTACGGTGACACAAGGCTCCACGTGACGTGACGAAAGCGCCCTAAGCTAGAGCGCCCTCAGACTACCCACGGTAGGTAGTCTGAGAGCGGTGCGCTTTCGGAGCGGTTTGTCCAAGTGTAAACGCGACAGGGCGCTCTCAGAGCGCTCTCAGGGCGGTATTTTAAGCTAATGTAAATGGGGCCTATGTCGCCCATGGTGCGAACAACAGTCTGGAGGTCATTAACGCGAGACCAAACGTAAAAAAACAAACAAACAAACCGCTAGATGTTTGTTTCAAAATGAGACAGCCATGCAGACAAAGAATGTCTCATACACGTATATTGTCAAGTATGCCATGAATGGCATCTTCAGAGGAAGAACAAACTTACAAACCTGAAGCACACGCTAGACGTATGTTTCAAAATTAAACTTCAACACAGACAAGAGGGTGGGTGGGTGTATGGGGGTTTAACGTCCTTTTCCACCACATAGGGATGATATCAAAGACGGGGCAACGATGAAAAAGCCAGCACAAATATCTGGCCCCAGCCGGGATCGAACTCACAACCCGAGCATTAGAAGTCCAACGCTCTACCATTCGACAACCCCGGCTCCCCAACACAGACAAGAAGAATGCGTATTAGAGAAACTGGTAGTCAGGTATGTGATAAAAAAAAAATAAAAAAATTGGCTGATTTCACAGTTTGCCCACAATCCAGCCTCTTTAGTCTCAGCTCGAGACACAGGCCCCTTTTACAGTACAGAGCGCTCTGAGGGCGCCCCTAAAGCGCAACGTACTGTGAGCGCTCCACGGCGTTTACATTACACAATCGTGGAAGGGGAGCTGATATGTCACGTGCTCTCGAGGAATGTGACATATTTAAGATGGCAGCGCCCAGAAAGCACGTGTTTTTGTATGCCTGGCAGAAAAAAAACCGATCTTTCGCCATTTGCAAAAATGGCCTGTTGCTACGGTGACACAGGGCCCCACGTGACGTGACGAAAGCGCCCTAAGCAAGAGCGCCCTCAGACTACCCGCTGTAGGTAGTCTGAGAGCGGGTGCGCTTTCGGAGCGGTTTGTCCAAGTGTAAACGCGACAGGGCGCTCTCAGAGCGCTCTCAGGGCAGTATTTTAAGCTAATGTAAACGGGGCCACAGAGTACGAACCAAACTGCACGCTCATCGCATCTCTGCCACAGTTGATGATCACTACGCGCAAGTAGGTCGATCCGTGCACTGCAAGTGCGGATCCGCAGCCGTGCATTGCGATATGTTAGTGACTCCTAAGCAGGCAAAACCTCTCCGCCGCGCGAAACACGCGGAACTGACTCAGAACCAAAGCACTACATCAACAATTGATCATATCCGCGACGTAGTTCCCGGGAAACGTGAGCCTAGTTTGATTATCACCGGTTTAGTTGTATATCTTTAGCGTGTTGTGAACATATTTTATTAGCAGCTTAGACTTCTAAATTGCCAAAGACACGGAAAAGGACACCGGGAGATGGATGGCGCTCTTCCGTCAGTTGTCCAAACTGTGGCTACGGCTAGATGGTGGTGACATCACACTCGAAGCGAGCTGTGTGGTTACGAACTAGACAGCTGAAGGAAGTGCGCTACTGTAGACTTCAAGGAAAGCTCCAGTGAAATCAGGCTGCCCTTGGCTATCTTATAGAGGTTTCAGGGACGCTGAAAACTCTGTAACTGTGAAAGAGTTGACTGTGCATTTTGCACAGCCGGATAGTTTAACAACAACAACAACAACAACAACAACAACAACAACACACCGTTTGTGGCTTTTTGTTGATTTATCAGACCTTTAAGGAAGACAACGCAACAGAGCGACAGCGACAGCGACTGCCGCAAAAGGCAGCCTGGATTAGTTATCTTTAGGCCCTCTACCACTTGTCCAATTACGTCGGCACAAATTTTGACCCCGTCAGATTAATAGTAATAATAATAATAATAATAGTTTAGTGGGTTGAACATTTCCAAAGCAGAGGGGGAGAAGCCGGAGTACCCGGAGAGAACCCCCGATGATCGGCCCGAATGAACGGTGCCAGATACGAAAAGGAACAATTCTTTGCCCTGAGTGGGACTCGAACCTGACCTCTCGCATTGGTGACGAAGTCTCTTAACCACTAGACCACCGACCGCCCCGGTGAATTCAATGAAACCGTGCACCGAGAATGAAACGCCGAAGAAACACACAGACAACAAAAGTAGACAACTCACCTGCAATGGCAATGAGGATCACGAAGAAATGCCGGAACCGGAAGTGACTGTTTTCGCCCCCTGGTGGCCGTCGCGCCATGTTGGACAGTCAGCTTTTGTCTTTTCTGTGGTAGATATGCAAGATTTGCCTTTTATCCTTTTCCTGTCTATGGCGTGGTTACGTCATCTGCTGGTCCTGTGAAGAAACAAAAACAGAGGATTTAACAAAATCAAAATAGACAATTTCAGAGTATATTATTTCATGGTTAAATCCATTCACTCAGTTCCTACCAAGGAAGTCTAGGGTTGTGCACCAGTGGCCTCACAAAAAGTGATCATTCATTTCAATGGATTTAAATTTGGCGGTCGGTGGTCTAGTGGTTAAGAGACCTGTCACCAATGCGAGAGGTCAGGGCTTCGAGTCCCACTCGGGGCAAAGAATTTTTCCTTCTCGTATGTGGCACCGTTCATTCGGGCCGATCGTCGGGGGGTTCTCTCCGGGTACTCCGGCTTCCTCCCCCCCCCCCTCTGCTTTGGAAATGTTCAGCCCACCAAATTTGAAAAATAAATGCAATTCTAAATCCCGAAATTGAAATAGCTGAGCTGACCCTTCGCACCACGTGATTGTAATGTGTTTATGTCAAGTGTGTGAGAGAATGCGTGTGATTCACGTGAGCGTGCGTGTTGGGTTCAGTTCGCGGCGCTTTGAGCCGATTCAGGAAATTGGGTAAAGCGCCTATACAAAACTCATTATTATTATTATTATTATTAAATTTGGCTCAGTGGGAGTGGGAGCACTCAACCCTGTACCCGGGTCCTCGCTTATCTTTTACCCCTGCGACGATGCCCAGATCGGGTTAACCGAGACCGAGCTGAGCTAAGAAGGAAAAAACAAAAGTACTCGGTGACAAGGAACGTGGACAGTTGCGAACAACTTTGAGGTCCCAGTGGTATTTCATAGTGTGCACAGAAGCGATGAAAACTGTCGCATTTTACCAGCACAGTACATTTTCAGCCTGTTTAGAGGTTATTTCCTGCATGAGTTGTCGCTCGTGCATACACAGACCCGCAGCAAGCATGCATTTTTTTGCGGGAGCTTTGTGCTCTGCCACGAAAAATGCGTGCTTGTTGCGGCAAGGGAGACAACACATGCAGGCAATACTCTCTAACCAGGCTGAAAATGTACTCTGCTGGTGAATGCGACAGTTTTCACCGCTTCTGTGCACACTATCAAATAACAATGGGACCGCAAAGTTGTTCGCAACTGTCCACTTTCCTTGTCACCGAGTATCATTTGTTTTTTCCTTCTTAGGTATCACTTACCTCGGCTCGGTCTCGGTTAGCCCAATCTGGGCATCGTCGTGGAGACCAAGAGAAGCGAGGACCCGGGCACAGGGTTGGGGAGCACTTTGACGATACTCGTGTTTGCTAAAACGAGCCGTCAAGGAACCATTAATCTTGCTGGATTTTCGTACACAGGGCCAAAAAAGGTATTTAAAAAAAATGGGATACTGGTGCGCGGCACGAAATGAGTTAACAACACTTGCATGGGTATTTAAAGCACGCCCTCCCTCTCGCGGGAGATCAGGGCGCCTCACAATCAACACACACTTGCTCACACAGAAACACACTTAACATGCCTCCACACAAACATTTAACTACAAACACATAATGTGCAGCATCATACACGGCCTCCCCTGCCCCCGGTTTGTACACACACACACACACACACACACACACACACACACACACACACACACACACACACACTGACACACCCGGATTTTCTTTAAAGGATGGTTTTGTGTCTTGGCTTTATTCTGAGGTCTCGCGAGGTAGTAATTTCTAGCGCTTGACAAAAATAAACTTCCCCCACTTCCCCCACTTCTATTTTCGATATGTAATAGAAGAATGCGTAAACAACGGGAAGCAATTTTATCTGTGCTGGGACCAATTAGGCCGATCTTTAGGCAGCTTTCGGATTTTAATGACTGGATCATATCACGTACCACCTTGCAGATCGAAACAACGGTAATGCATGTCAAATAACATCGCTCTGAGTGCGTGCGTGCGTGCGTGCGTACGTGCGTGCGTGTGCGCGCGCGCGCGCGTGTGTGTGTGTGTGTGTGTGTGTGTGTGTGTGTGTGTGTGTGTGTGTGTGTGTGTGTGTGTGTGTGAAAGGACCATCCAGGCCGACAAATCGTTCGAAGCTGTTCTCGTGTTGTCTAGCATCGTACCACATATGGAGACAGGCATGGTTACAACCCCGCACAGAATGGCACTGAGCAAACTGAAGCCTAAACGCAAGCTGAAAAGCACAGCGTACCGCCCCCCGTAGTGTAGTGGTTAGCACTTCGGATCATGGACCGGGAGACCCGGGTTCGAATCCCAGCCGAGGCAAGCGGGATTTTTCATGCCTAGGTCGGCTCCTACCCAGAGCGGGTGTGCTATGGGCCCAATGGGGAGGCTGTTGCCACACAGCCGAGCTTCACCCACTTCACGGGTGCGACTTAGGGGGTGCTTCCCTTTGTATGACACGTCTTATGATGTGGATGATTACACGGCCGGCACCGCAGGTGCCCTAGTTCCCGGGCCTGGTTAATGCCGGGATATTTATGACAGGAAGCGTGGAATGCGGCCCTGTCTCGCAGTCCCAAACCATACGGACCTCCATAGCATCATCTTACTATCATCCTCATCTCCATCATCATGCATAATAAAAATTGTCCCAGCTTCCGAGTCCTCCGTGGGTTCCACCCATGACCTGGGAGGAACACCACTGGAGCTGGCAAAGAGTTTGGGCAGCAAAAAAAAAAAAAAGAAAAAAAAAGCACAGCGTCTGCCAGAGCCGCATAGGCAATGCGCTGACATGGTTTGAACTAGACAAATGATGAAGACTTCGTCTTGATATAGACGTTTAAACGCGCTGTTTCCATGTTTACTAAGCCAGCTTATGTTTTGGAACAGTTTCGCTCGTGAGTGTGCCCCTACGCTCGGAATACTCTATCTTGATGATTAGTAGAGCTCTTAATGCGTTACAATGTTGTTTACACCTTGCGCGAGCGGATGAACATTCAAATTCTACGACTCTTGGTACAACGCCCGCCTCTCGCTCAGAGTATTAGCCGCGTCAATGAGTATGCTTCTGTTGGCTCCGTGCCAGCCTGTTTGAGATGCAGTTACTGTGCTGGTATCTTCCACGAATACCGACACGACCGACTTAAAAAAAATTACGACCTCCCAAACGAGCCCATACCATGTGCGTCAAACCTTAAATCACAAGTCATTGCCTTCCCCCCTCTACTGCAGACTGCTTCATCCTAACTGGAAATTTGATTTCCCCGGCCAAGAAACGCTCCAGAACAAAGATCTACGCCACATTGCCCCCGGATACAAGATGGTCGGAGAAATGTCGCTGCCTTCATTACCTGCAAACGGATCCGAAACCAGACCCGGCGGCTTTCGTTCTCCAAGTTAGAACGTAACCGATGACCTGGCACGAAGCTTTAGTGCGTCGGATAGTTAGATTACATCGGTGACTTGCACGGATCTGGTTACCGCGTACAAGCGCTGAGAATCGGCCAGTGACCCCTCAGTAATTTGTGCAGTCCTGACGTCACGACTATCAGTTATCGTGGAGTGAGTGAGTGAGTTTTTAGGGCTTTAAGCTGCGCAAGCCACACCAGACTAATTAGCGGCTGAGTGTGCTTGCACTACATGGAAAAAAAACCCCAAAACAACAACAACAAAAACAAACATGTAACCGCGTTGGACATAGGATGCAAACTGGTCTACGGGGTGGTATAAACCCAGGACATGCAGGAGACCCTGCACCTTCATGCTAATTTCTCGAACTCCCGTTTACAAAAAAACGTAGAAAACAAATAGCAATTACAACTAGGTAAAACAAAGATAAATACTAAGCGCATATACAGCAAATATTGCAACTTATCATCTCCTAGGCGCAATAAACCAGTTCGCAGCATATGCCCAACATCACTTATTCCTAGCTACTGGTAGTGCAGATCAGTTATCGTGGGGAAAGCTGGCAGTTTCAAGTCAAGACGGATGACAGAATCGAGTCATATTGATACTGGACGAATTGCATCGGGTTCGTATAGCTGTGATCAGTATTTGGTTAAAAAAAGGGCGTAAAAGCCATGGATTTAATAAGTACTTATACCCTTTTACCAGAAGAGTTCATTTGTTGAGATTCTGAGATATGCTTTCTAGTGTTTACGTCGACGCCTGCGTTGACAGAGAGCGACTGTCTGGTTTCGCTGGACGACGTGATCTGACTAATGTCGCTTTGCAAAGAGCCTGAGGGAATGTCGTCAATGATTGATACCTGGTCCGGGAGACTGTAGGTTTTGCCGCCTATGGTCTTTGTTTTCCCTTCGTCGCAATGTAGTCAATGACGCGATCTTTGACTCCATCTTCAGCGTGCAGAATCTCCACGGGTATCAGATCAAGTCTTGAGACGATTTTTATTCGTCATCTCGGCTTCCACTCATTGATCACTAGCAATAAAAGAGAAGACACGCGCATACCCCACAAGCCGCGACAACTAAACGGGTTGTAACAGACAGCATGCAAATCACAGAAGGGAAACAGAATTATCAGTTTGACTGGCAGACGCACTAAACGCGCAAGTTTCCTGTTCACTAGCCTTCACAGAAGCCACCAGTGAAACAGTTTAGCTTGTGAGTTGCCTGTCCAACGCTGTAAAACAGTGAAGGTAGAAGAAAACACGTTCTCTAAGACTGCACGCGCATACATAAATATCAAGTGTGCACGCTGAAATCCTACATCTGTCTTTCGCAGAAGAGCAGGCTGTGGCCGGTGGCGTGGAATAATATTGTCGCACGCACCAGAGTGAAAGACAGGGTGGAGGTTTGCCTGTACTGACGCACGAAATGGTCCATCTAAATAAGCTGGTTCAAACAGGTTTATTGCAATACAATTAGTGAGCATAAACAAGCACCGCTTATGATAATGCTCAGGGGAAACAAATACACATTGACAGTATTGCAATGGCAGGCTAAACTGGTCAGTAATTATGATAAATTAAAACTACATAAGAGAGAGAGAGAGAGAGAGAGAGAGAGAGAGAGAGAGAGAGAGAGAGAGTTTTTAGGGCTTAAAGCCGCGCAAGCCACAAAGACAAATTCGCGGCTGATAAGAGAGAGAGAGAGAGAGAGAGAGAGAGGTGTTCTATGTGTCCTCACAACAACGACCCTCCCCCCCCCCCCCAAAAAAAAAAAAAATAAAAAAAAAAAATAAAAAAAATCAGTTAATGATTAGCACAACTCTAAATGCAAGACAGTGCCGTTTACAGTGTTTGTGAAGCGGCCAATATTCAAATTCTCCTACTCGTCGGTTTACAGTACCGCAAGCCCTATAATGGATGACTCCTTCAGTCCTTGATATTTGCGTCGGAAGCGTGAGACCTTCTGTTGGCCCACTGCCAGTATTCGAGATGCTGTCACTGTGCAGGTGTCTAGCTATGCGGTACGATGTCACACACACACACACACACACACACACACACACACACACACACACACACACACACACACACACACACACATCCTGAACAGCTCAGAACGGTCGGTGAGCCTTAAAAAAAAAAAACAAAAAAACCCTTAAAGCTCTGTGACTCCGAAAAGACCAGCACTGCGACAGTGTTGATATTAGCGCAATGAAATGCTGCTCTGGAGATGGCAAGAGCGGTCCGTCTGATACAAGGTGAATCCAATATACCCTCCCTCCCCTCCCCCTCCCCCCTTCATCCCGGAACAAGGAAGAAGCTGGATGCAAAAACCAGATTCGATCTCAGGAAAGGTCGCCCGCCAAAATGCTGTTTGGCGTCTCCTCTGAGCTCTGACCTACTTTAAGTGGGATTTTATAGGCGCTTTTACGCGAACCCAATATCCGATCTGACTTCATTTGCATTTTTTTTTTTTTTTTTTTTGCCTCGAGTTCGAACTCGCCTGGGAAGCCGGGATGGCAGAAGGGTAGAGCGTTGGACTTCCAATGCTCGGGTCGCGAGTACGGATGGGGCCAAAGATTTGTACTGGCCTCTTCCTCGTTACCCCGTCTTTGATATCACCCGTAGGTGGCGGAAAAGGACGTTACACCCGCAAACACCCACCCGCCCTCGAAATCGCCTGACTTATAGCCTGTCTTGCTGAGTTCTGGCAACAACAGTCTTGTTAACTCAGTTCCTTCCAAGTAAGTTTGGGGTTGTGCACCAGTGGCCTCCCTTAAAAAAATCATAATTAATTAAAATAATTAACCCTTTCAGCCCTGAAAGAATCTCAATAGCGATAACGCTGTCTGCCTGGGAGTTTTTCAAGTGTGCTAGATCTAAAGCTGGGCTCTTGCATACAAAACCCTATTTCTCAAGAAGTATTGGATCCATCCTATAGGGGAAATCTTCCACTGTGCAGAGCGTATGAGAGTCGCTCACATGCACGCATATTATTGTTAGGGTCTGTGAGGCCGTAGGTGATACAGTGGCAGGGCTGAAAGTGTTAATACTATAATTATCCATACAGACCTAAATTCATACCATAATTAATTTAGGTCTGCATGGATTGAAACTTGGCTCAGAGTGTTGCACTTTGATTTTACTCGTGTTTGCTGGAGCTGATGATCTTGCCATAAAGGGGTGCAAAGCTGACGTCTGCGTTTGGCGAAATTGCGTGCGAGTGCTACGCTTTCACTACGCCAAATTTAAATCCATTTAAAAGAATTTAAAAGATTTCATTATTATTGCTTGTGAGGCCACTGGTGCGCAACCTCAGACTTACTTGGTAGGAACTGAGTTAAATCAGTAATAATAAAGAAAGGATCCCGCCGTTGGTTGATCTAAAGCCGGTTCAAAAGAGGTTGGAATTTAGCACAAATGTAGCCTTAAATAGCGCCACGCCTATAAAGTTGTGAAGCTCAACATGATTCAACATTCACGACTCAACTACGTGAAAAGAAGGTTGAACTGGAGCCAATCTAAATTTTCTCAGGGCAGTAGCTTCAACTGCCCTCACTTCCAGATGGAGAGAGAGGGACTGGGAAGGAGTGGGAGTAGTGTGGGGGGGGGGGGGGACCAGCCTTCCTCCATCAGAATGCCTCTTCAGTCGTTTCCTGTTTGGAGGCTAAAATCGGCCCTGGTTCGTCAATTAGCGACCACAAGAGTGCAGCGCACAGACAGAGCTGGCCACTACAGTCGACCACCAACGAGTCATTAAAACTTCCCAAAGAGATGGCTAACTTTTCACGAAAGAGTGTGACAAGTGCCAGTGCCAGTGTCTGCTTGCCTTGTGTGTGTGTGTGTGTGTGTGTGTGTGTGTGTGTGTGTGTGTGTGTGTGTGACAGAAGAAATGTTATAATCTCTGTTCGTCACATCATATGAACATTTTACGAAAAATTTACGAAAACTAATTTATTTACAAAAAATTCTCATATAAACAATTAAGTGAAGTTTAGAGCAACCGACAAATATGTTTGCGATCAAGAATGTCAGCAACTGAACTGGGACCAAAGTTTGCCGTCTGCTCAGGAAGGAAATACAAAACTGCAGTTAACGCTCCCATTATCAGGAGTCAGCCAGCGGTCACAGAACTCGACTGTCAATACTTAGCACACGAGCTCCAGCTGAATCCAGACTAGGAGCAAAACACTGGTTCTGACTCCTGGTTTCCTCGTTGTCCCTTCTTTGACATTAATCTTACGTGGTTGGAGAAATGCATTTTGGCAACAAGCGACTCTAAACTCTCTATGTTGGTAACGAGTTCTGAGGGGACAAGCTGGCGCTGACCAAGTTCTACGGCTGTTTGCCAAATGATTAGGGGCGGTCGGTGGTCTAGTGGTTAAGAGACTTGTCACCAGTGCGAGAGGTCAAGAGTTCGAGTCCCGCTCGGGGCAAAGACTTTTTCAGTTCTTCTCGTATGAGGCACCGTTCATTCGGACCGATCGTCGGGGGTTCTCTCCGGGTACTCCGGCTTCCTCCCCTCTCTGATTTGGAAATGTTCAGCCCACTAAATTTGAAAAATAAATGCAATTCTAAATTCCGAAATTTAAATAGCTGAGCTGACCCTTCGCACTGACTACGTGATTGTAATGTGCTTATGTCCATTGTGTGAGAGAATCCGTGTGATTCACGTGAGCGTGCGTGTTGGGTTCAGTTCGCGGCGCTTTGAGCCGATTCATGAAATTGGGTAAAGTGTCTATACAATACTCATTATTATTATTATTATTATTAGATGTTGCTTTTGGCCATGCCACTGCGACCATTATCGTGACCTGGTGGCTTCAAATAGTAATAGAAATATGACTTTCTTTAGCATAAGGCTTCCAAACTTGCACTACATACCGATGGACAAAGTGGATAAAGTCAGCTGGTGTTCAGTCCGTAACCAAATAACGTCGTCTGCTCACTACGCGGTACGCTTCTTCGTACGTAGAACAACATAATAATATACGACAACTCGAGTCACCACAATGGTTTCAGATGCTGTATTGTGATCCAAGTGACTGATTCTGATGCACGGATTAAACGCATCAGATGAAAAGTTTGGGTTTTTTTTTTTTTTCACAGCGTTGTTGTATGCGTGACAAACGTAATGAGATTTAAAGTTTCAACACTGACCCGGTTAACTGAAACACCTGCTGCCGTGTTTCTATCCTGTGGACTCGCTGAACACGAGACAATGCAAGAATCGGCTCCAAGACGCCTGCTTATTTTCTTGGAGCTGACTTGCAAGTCGATCTTCTTTCGTTTTTATTTTTTCTACGAAGATCTGCGCATGGAAAACAGCTGGAAATATCGCATGTGCTTTTCGACACAACAACGAGATAACACTTTTTTTTTTTTTTTTTAAAACAATCGGTATTGAAAAATTGTGTGATGAGAACGTAAGAACTGAAACAAGAATACATCCATATTAATTTTTTAGTCATTTAGTTTCTTCGACAAACTCATAACAAAACTAAATTAAAACACCGTGTTTTTAATTATTTATTTATTTTTTTAGTCGGCGGCATAGGTAGAGTCGGAGGAGAGGGCTTATTTTACAAATCAGTTTTCGACCTGCAGACAACGTGATTTGCAAATATCACTGATAATGACTTGATGACAACGGTGATGTTAATGAACAGAAGACTCACTGAACGGACTGACTGAATGGGACACTGATGCAAACAAACAGTTCATTCATTCACCGATTGCACCTAAATACCAGAACTGAACTTACCTCTCAGAGCGGCTTAGTCAGTATCCAAGTCTCAGTGTTGATGCTCGGTTTGCTTCGCCACTGAGCAAGAAGTCAACCCTCACTGACAAATCCTTCAAAGTTCTGTTGACGTTTGTCTGGCGGGCGCCGTATAAGTACCGAAGGCTCGTGCAGTGCGCGTGCAGAGTCAGAACTGAGTGCAGCACGTCGGGCAGTGTGATCTTGTGACGACATCAGCTGCCCTCCCTCAGTCTTCCGCTCTGTCTCCTTCCATCCGGCGTAATGGCTACGCGGCACTGTTTGGGTTGGAGCTCTCTGAGACACTCTGCTGGCACGCGGAGATCACGACGCTTCGGGCAGCATGCACGAGACAGAGCTATCGTGGACACAGGCCAGCGGTGTGACAGAGTCTTCGTGCAAGCTGAGTAGCAGAGCGACCGCGCGGAGTCATCGTGGGTGCAGACTAGCGGTACCGCTGAGCCATTGTGGGTACAGACTAGCGGCAGCACCACGGGAAACAATTTAGCAGTTTTACCACCGAGCCATCGTGAACTGGTGCAGACTAACTGGTGCAGTACCACCGCGGGGTACAAATTAACAGTTCTTCCACCGAATCATCGTGGGTACATGCCAGAAAGCTTACATCAAGGCCTGCATGTAAAAGTCGAGGTTAGGGAGTTAAGCCCCGGGTTAAAGTCTAACCTCGAACTAAACTTGACTAGCTCTAGGGTTAAATTTTCTGGTGTTGTTGTTGTTGTTGTTGTTTTTAATCAGGAAGCGGGTCCATTCCACCATGGTGCCTATGTCGTTATAGAAGGATTTTTTTTTCTTTCTTCGCTTCCTTTTTTTTTGAATTTAATTTTGTTTGGGGGTTTCTTTTGTCCTAGTCTGGGTTAGGCCCGTAGCCGTGGGTTAAATTAACCTCGAGTTTTACATGCGGGCCCAGAGCCGTACTCTACTCCGGTCCGATGTTTTACTGAACATGTCGTGGCTATAAACTAAGGGTACCACCGCGGGTGCAGTTCTACCACCAAGCCATCGTGGATACAGACTAGCAGCTCTACCACCAAGCCATCGCGGAAACAGACCAGCGGACGGTGGTTTCAAGTAATGGACAAAGACGAGAATAAAGACGAGCCAGTATCACCCAAGACTGAACTAGCATCGCTCTTATAAGGATTTCCGCAATCTTTGAACTAACCACGATAGTCAGTGCACCTTCGACTGAGATCAGTTCAGTTCAGCCCACTTCCGAGTCAGTCAGTGTTCACTGAAGATTTGGCACGCTGATGAGCAGGTAGAAGCCAGGGTTGATGATCTTATCATGAACTGATGCAAAGTTGGCGTCTGCGTTTGGCGACATTGCGCGTGAGTGCCTCAAGCCTTGCCTCCAAGGTCGAATTCATGGTAATCACAACAGATGCTTGGACCTGTTAGTGTTTTCGACGTACTTGGTGTGTAAGAGTGAAATCCACTCCAATCCATTATCCACTGACCTGCATGGTTTGGTTGTCGGACACACACACACACACACACGCGCGCGCGCGCGCGAACGCACGCACACGCCCCCCCCCCATCACTCACACACCACACACACACACACACACACACACACACACACACACACACACACACACACACACACGCTCCCCTCCCCCTCCCCATCACACACACACACACACACACACACACACACACACACACACACACACACACACACACACACACACACACACACACTCCCCTCCCCCTTCCCATCACACACACACACACACACACACACACACACACACACACACACACACACACACGCTCCCCTACCCCCCCTCCACACCCCCCCCCCACACACGCACACACGCTTCCCTACCCCCCCCCCCCC
>JACVVK020000022.1:3220000-3225000 GCA_018292915.2 Batillaria attramentaria
CTCGCCATTGTTACCATGGAAAACTTACCACACACCGACAACAACGCCCTCCGTAAGACGCCACGTGCTAGCAAGATGGGCGGAAATGAAACACGGTTGGGGATAACTCGGTAACCAATCCAGTGATAGCACTTGGTACGACCTCGACCTCTTAGCCACGTACTGGGGTTAGGTTGGGGACTATGGGTGGGTGTTCGGGGGGTTTAACGTCCTTTTCCACCACATACGGGACGGGGTGATATCAAAGACGGGCCGGGCAACGACGAAAAAGCCAGCACAAATATTTGGCCCCAGCCGGGATACGAACTCACGACCCGAGCATTAGAAGCTCGAAGGCTCTACCATTCGGCGGCCACCCCGGCTCACCGGTTAGGGTCAGTAAACCCAAGTTTTCACTAAGCTGATAGGGGCATAGTCGTCACATTGTCGGCTTGACCTCTCTACAGGTGCAGTACGTACCACAGACTGCGGCTTGGGCTCGAGTGCAGTGTTGATTTGGGGACAGGCTATGGCGACTGTGCTAGTCTGGTGGTTCTTGTTGCTGTGAAAGGGCGTCATTTTCCTGACTTAATCTGTATTTGTGGGGCAAGGTGCATGCCAGGAGCTAGTCCGATTCTGTTACGTGTGGACATAATGCTGAAGAGCCCTTTGTCTTATCGAGGTAAAACGATCACACACAGGCGAACAACTCCTCACGTAGCGAGTTCTTGTGGACTGTTTGTGTCTCTTTCACTCACAGAAGACGCGTGAGCGCGTAGAAAAGTTATAACCGAGTGGAGTTTATTACAGCCCTTCTCTGGTGTAACACAGCACTTTCAAGCTTCGCAAATACAAGCTTCTCTCGTGCACACCCACACGCAAACATCTCAGGGCCTTATATACAGACACAACATTCCAGCACATTCCGAACGACTAATACAGAAGAACCAATCAAAATCAGAACGTGAATCACCTTATTACTATTTTAAAACTAAAGAAAAATCCAGAATAATCAAGTACCTGCCCGCGGAACCTAGGCGCGTTATATAACACCTTCGAATCGTAAACAAGTCATAACAAAGCGATTTGCACGCAATTTCCGAGCGACTCAGCCCTAGGTCCTAAGTGCCTGTCGCCGCCCGAGGCGAAAAAGGCTACAGTCAAAAACAAGGTCACCACTTCTCGAATACTCGTGATAACAATAGAAACTTCTGGATCACGGGGAAACAGATTTACATTACTAAAACACAATATGAACTTAACGTAGCAACTTCTCTGTCTCACTAAAACTACAAAAAAACAAACAACCAAACATTACAGCTGTTATCCTACAGCATACAAACAACATTACAGCTGTTATCCTACAGCATACAAACAACATTACAGTGTTATCTACAGCATACAAACAAACATTACAGCTGTTATCCTACAGCATACAAACAACATTACAGCTGTTATCCTACAGCATACAAACAACATTACAGCTGTTATCCTACAGCATACAAACAACATTACAGCTGTTATCCTACAGCATACAAACAACCATTACAGCTGTTATCCTACAGCATACAAACAACATTACAGCTGTTATCCTACCAGCATACAAACAACATTACAGCTGTTATCCTACAGCATACAAACAACATTACAGCTGTTTATCCTACAGCATACAAACACATTACAGCTGTTATCCTACAGCATACACAACAACATTACAGCTGTTATCCTACAGCATACAAACAACATTACAGCTGTTATCCTACAGCATACAAACAACATTACAGCTGTTATCCTACAGCATACAAACAACATTACAGCTGTTATCCACAGCATACAACAACATTACAGCTGTTATCCTACAGATACAAACAACATTACAGCTGTTATCCTACAGCATACAAACAAACATTACAGCTGTTATCCTACAGCATACAAACAACATTACAGCTGTTATCCTACAGCATACAAACAACATTACGCTGTTATCCTACAGCATACAAACAACATTTACAGCTGTTATCCTACAGCATACAAACAACATTACAGCTGTTATCCTACAGCATACAAACAACATTACAGCTGTATCCTACAGCATACAAACAACATTACAGCTGTTATCCTACAGCATACAAACAACATTACAGCTGTTATCCTACAGCATACAAACAACATTACAGCTGTTATCCTACAGCATACAAACAACATTACAGCTGTTATCCTACAGCATACAAACAACATACAGCTGTTATCCTACAGCATACAAACAACATTACAGCTGTTATCCTACAAGCACACAACAACATTACAGCTGTTATCCTACAGCACACAAACAACATTACAGCTGTTATCCTACAGCACACAAACAACATTACAGCTGTTATCCTACAGCACACAAACAACATTACAGCTGGTATCCTACAGTCATCACAAAACAACATTACAGCTGTTATCCTACAGCATACAAACAACATTACAGCTGTTATCCTACAGCATCACAAACAACATTACAGCTGTTATCCTACAGCACACAAACAACATTACAGCTGTTATCTACAGCATACAAACAACATTACAGCTGTTATCTACAGCATACAAACAAACATTACAGCTGTTATCCTACAGCATACAAACAACATTACAGCTGTTATCCTACAGCATACAAACAACATTACAGCTGTTATCCTACAGAACATACAAACAATCATTACAGCTGTTATCCTACAGCATACAAACAACATTACAGCTGTTATCCTACAGCATACAAACAACATACAGCTGTTATCCTACAGCATACAAACAAACATTACAGCTGTTATCCTACAGCATACAAACAACATTACAGCTGTTATCCTACAGCATACAACAACATTACAGCTGTTATCCTACAGCATACAAACAACATTACAGCTGTTATCCTACAGCATACAAACAACATTACAGCTGTTATCCTACAGCATACAAACAAATTACAGCTGTTATCCTACAGCATACAAACAACATTACAGCTGTTATCCTACAGCATACAAACAACATTACAGCTGTTATCCTACAGCATACAAACAACATTACAGCTGTTATCCTACAGCATACAAACAACATTACAGCTGTTATCCTACAGCATACAAACAACATTACAGCTGTTATCCTACACAGCATACAACAACATTACAGCTGTTATCCTACAGCACACAAACAATATACAAACGAAAGGCACAGCCACGCTCGTAACAGATTCATTTTTCTCAGGAGGCGTGTGTCAGATTCCTACATTCGCGTTTGGAGCATAGCGAGGCGGCGGGGATTTTGACCGACTGTGTGTCGGTTGGGTGGCAACTTGGGTTGGAATCAAAGGTGTGACAACTGTAAGATGCTACTGTGACACGTACTGCAACCGGCGTTAAAAATCCCGGACAAAGTCGCTGTACGTTTTCTGTGTCGCCCGCCAAGTCCGCAAAGACTGAAATTATAGGTGTGGGAAATCCGAGACAACGAAAGGGGACCTATACTGTTTACTGATGGCGGCTGGCACAATTTTTTACCGCAAGATCGAAAAATCAACTCGCGCAAACAACTTTTCAACAGTAAGACGTTTTCATTTTCAGGTTCTTCTTCGTTTCAGCTTTACTTTGTTACTTTGTTGCTTCCTTCTGTACCCACTTGGGTGCGCCACGGACAGAAGATTTCCAACTGTGTTTTCCCGATAGTGTGCTACGAACTCTAGTCTATGGAGTGAGTCGTACTTATATAGCGCAAACTCTCACAAAGTGACTCAGTGCGCGTACTTCCGCACACACATACACACATACATACACACGTACACACGTACACACACACACACACACACACACACACACAGCAGCAGCAGCAGCAGCAGCTGAATCAAGAGGAAGTAAGCGGACCTAGTCGCAGCCGGAACAGATACAGGGTCTGCATGTAAAATTCGAGGTTAAGTTAACCCACGGCTACGGGCCTAACCCAGACAAGGACAAAAGAAACCCCAAAACAAAATTAAATAAAAAAGGAAGCGAAGAAAGGTAGGAAAAAAAATCCTAGTCCGTCGGCTTAGGCACCATCGTGGAATGGACCCGCTTTCTGGTTGAACAAAAAAACAACAGAAAATGTAACCCTAGAGCTAGTTTAGTTCGAGGTTAGACTAACTCGGGGCTAAAATCCCTAACCTCGACTTTTACATGCGGGCCCAGATCTATTTCTGGTTTTAAACCTGCAATATGCATGCACACAAAACAATGGGAGGGTCGACTGAACACTGGTCACACTCGTCACATCGTCGGTTTGACCAATCTGCAAGATGTGTACACTGAAACGAAACAATGTGGGGTTCGCAGTGGCATAAGTCATGTCAGTCTCAAAAGACGCTGACAAAACACGTTTCCCGCAGTCGTCCTCATTAACTGCCCGTCCTCATTACTGACCTCCGGAGGGTGCCGCCGCGTTAAGTGTATCGGTTGCCGCTCAGGTATCAGACCAAAGTTACCGCCGTCTGCACGGGGTGTAGTCAAAATGGACCCGTGTGTTCCTGGTGTTACTCGGAGAGCCGGGGTGGCCGAATGGTAGAGCGTTGGACTTCTAATGCCCGGGTCGTGAGTTCGTATCCCGGCTGGGGCCAAATATTTGTGCTGGCTGTTTCATCGTTGCCCCGTCTTTGATATCACCCTTATGTGGTGGAAAAGGACGTTAAACCCCCAAACACCCACCCACCCTCCTGGTGTTACTCGGCTTCACATATCTCGACGATGATCGCTCGCATTATGAAACCAGACGTTTGGAATATGAACACGTCGTTGCATTGTAGTTAGGCGTCAGTCCAAGTCGTTGTCTGGTTGATTATACGCCCCCTTTCTCAGTTTCACTTGGTTTCACGCCGACAGACCCAAGACCCGTGAAAACACTCGGACGTGTTACGCAAATTTCAGAACGGGAAACACTCGAAAGCTACTGTTTGAAAACACTCCATTTGGGCTTGCTCCTATTTGAGGCGGAGTTGGTTGGTTGGTTGGTTG
>JACVVK020000022.1:3230000-3238293 GCA_018292915.2 Batillaria attramentaria
GTATCCATTTACCCAAGACAGACAGAGAGAGGACATAAAGCCGCCTGTAATGAAACATCGATCAGTCTCTCCGCCATGAAGAGGAACGAAACTGCACAGTACGCTGTACAAGAAGTCAAGGACTTAAAGGCCCTAGTATGAAGAGTTTTGGCTACGTAACACAGATGCAAATTTGGAGGAAAACGCTATATATTCCTCTTACACATAACGTTGCAGATGACACCCTAGAAATGCTTTAAAATTCACCAAAAAAATCACACAAAAAAATCAGGCAGCCATAGACTCATGTGTAGAGTAAATTTAAACAAATTCCAGTGTTCCGTTTTTTGGCAATGTTGGCAGCGACCACATACCCCTTCATTCCACGGTCGTCTGCTGGCTCCTGTGCCAGCCGCGCATGAATACAAAATATAGTCCACAAGCCAGCCTCATTTCCCCCTAATTTTACTATTACCTGACATGAAAATTGTTTACAAAGCCAACAAAAAGCACCAGATTGCCATTTTTTACTCTGCACACAACTTTTAAAAAGGGCAAAGATTTTCTACTATATTTAGCCGAGTTGTTACTACACGACTCGGAAGCTAATACCGTTATGTAACCTGTTTAGGCTCACAGATCATTCTGAGCTGCTTGGATGGTGTCCAGCATCACACCATTCAGGCGCATGCGCAACGACATGCGCAGACAAGTTTGCGTTCAGCGGATTGAAGCCAGAACACACTGAGGAACAGGTGACAGTGTGGTTGCCACACTCGACCTTGTAGGTAAGTTTTCCTCGTTTGCACGGTCATCGGACGTCAGTGTGTTACATTCGGAGCTCTATTAATCTCTGATACAGACTGTTTCCAGGGCACAGGGCAACTGTTCCAAAATAGAAGTCTGTCTATATAAAACCTAGTAACAGTATAGCAATCGCACCTTTAAACACACGGTGACCTTAGTCAGATACCAAAACAAAAGGTAACACGGAGGGTCCACGCAACAACAACAACAACAACAACAGCAGCAGCAGCAACAGCAGCAGCAGCAGCAGCAGCAACAACAACAACAGCAGCAGCAGCAGCAACAGCAGCAACAACAACAATAACAACAACAACAAAACAACAACAACAACAACAACAGAAAAATCGAACGAATTGGCGAAAAACGAATGAAGCAGTATTTCACATTGTTTCCCTTTTATTTTTATGGGGGTTGGGGTGTTTGAAGGGGAGGGTGGGGGTGGGGGGTTAGGACCCAAGGTGCATGAAGTATGTGTTTATTTTTGCACGTTTTGGCTTTTTTGGGGGGAGGGTGAAGGGCGGGGGGGGGGGCGATGCTTGAGCACCCTAAGTATGTGTTTATTTCTGCATGCTTTGGCTTTTGGGGGGGGGGAGGGGGGCAGGGGGGAAGAGGGAGGGGGATCCATGAGCGCCTCCCCCCCTCCCCCCTTTACCCCCCTTGGCCCGGCCCTGACTTAACATCGTGACACGGCTTGCGTGGGTCAGCAATAACGACCACGATTCCCTCTCAGTCTACGCACGGCGACGATAGCGATATCAATATATGCTTATACACGTATACTGATAAATGGGAAACGTGCTCGCTTTGCAGTTAAGCACTCAGCCCGGCGAAAAAATCCCGTGCTCTCCGTTTTGCGGAGCACGCAGGGCACCTCAATGTTTAGTTGCATTATTTTGGCTGAGTTCTGACCGCCTCTGTGGCAAGTTATTATTATTACCGTGGCTTTGGATCGACCTTTCCGAGACCGTGCGCTAAATTGTTTTTGACGAAGAGAGTGAGCTGCGTGCACGTCTCCCCGGCAGATAGGGACACCGTGCTGTAAAAATAAACAATAATTACTTTGTTGGAAGCGCCCAATTCACTGTCTTGCGCACGCTTTTGTGAAATGAACTTTACACAGAAGACAACGGATTACAGTGCTGAGTAACTTGATACCTATCATGTAACAATTAAGGCGGTCTCTCCGAGCGGAGTTTCTATCGTTACAATGTTTTATAAATAGATCCTGTGAACACTGCTGTGTCGGTGTAAATAACATTTTGCTGAGAGCACGTCAGGGGAGCTAATTTAGAGGGCTGTGGCGAGACGAGAGAAAGGATGGTGAACTCAGTTCCGGCTTAGGTTATAATTTCAACAATGAGCAGATTTTTTTTTTGTGCCAGTGCAAATGACATAGTGAAGCGTTGTTGGTGTTGTTGATTTATGATGATTGTTTAAAGCCTCTACGTTGGCAACGCCGCTGAAATAAAAAAAAAAAAACAACTGCTGCTTTCGAGTGGGTGTTGGGTGTTTGGGGGTTTAACGTCCTTTTCCACCACATACGGGTGATATCAAAGACGGGGCAACGATGAAAAAGCCAGCACAAATATTTGGCCCCAGCCGGGATACGAACTCACGACCCGAGCATTGGAAGTCCAACACTCTACCATTCGGCTACCCCGGCTCCCCTGCCGCTTTCGAAGCTTTAAAGCCAGCTCTTAACTGGGCACTGCGGAGCGCCACAGTGCTGTCCACAGTTGTGACACAGTTGTGATTTGGGGGGTTTCCGCCGCTGTGGCGTCATCACAGCAACCTGGATTTCAAATAGCCACAGCTGTGACTGTGGTTTCCACAACAGATTCTGATTGGCTGTACTGCGTCACTCGGCGCGCAAACATGGCGGACAGTGCATCTTCAATCGGTTTGTCACCGAGCCCAACTGTGTTCAGTTTTGTAGTTAGTAGACACACCAAGCGCAACGACTGTGATGTGCACATGTGTGTTTCGCGCGCTGTGCCCAGTTAAGAGCAGGCTTAAGGTTGTTTGCCAGGTAGACGGATGTTTCATTGGGCCATCGCGACCGAATTCGTGCCTTTGCGGCTTCTACTGTTACAAAAATACAACTTTCTTTGAGCCTACGGTCCATTTCTGAACACCCTGTGCCTCGACAAAATTTGCAAAAATAGCCACCTAACGGTCAGCGCCGTCCAGCTGGTCCTCAGTCCGAAACCAGCTAAAGTATGCTCAATACGTTGTACACTTCTAGAACAAGGGGATTTGGTCTAGTGGTTAAGGCATCCGACTTCGGATCCTGAGCTGCATGGTTCCAGTCCCCGGTGGGCAAGAATATGGTTGGTTTTTCCATACCATATCGAGTCAAATCCATGTGCAGACTCGTTTACGGTGCCTGTCTCGCTTTCGTGTACACACGCACGCACAAATATCAAGTGTGCACGCTAAAAATCCCACGTTCATCTTTCGAAGAAAAGTGGGCTGTGGCCGGCGACGTGGTAAAACGGAAATACCGTCGCACGCACCAGAGTGAACAGCAGGGTGGAGGTTTGCACATAAAGTAGCGCTTAGCGACAGCAGGCTTTCACTGCTTCGTCCTCCAGCCCTGCGGCGCCATGAGCATCTCAGTAGAGACGGATACGCGCGCCGAGGAGAAGTCTACCATACCATAAAATACCATACCATACCATAACAACATATTCGCCGGTCAGAGGCACCACAATGGTTTCAGATGCTATATCGTGACTGATTCTGATGTACTGATTAAGCGCATTCCATAAAAAAAAAAACACTTCTCCACAGCGTTGTTGTATGCTTGACAAATGTACGGAGACTTCAACCTCTCCTGTCAGTATCACCGACGACTACACTTGCACAGGAGGGTGCCTAGGACCTCGCAGTCTTGGCACTAATCCGGAAACTGAAGCAAGTGCTTTACCTCTTAAAAGCCCACACATATAATGCACTGTTAATTTGCAAGCTTCAGATCACTAGGAGCCACTTCAAATCACTATTACGCAATCTGCAGCGGTCTCCGGCCCTAGCGGGGAAGGCCCACGCCTTGCGTAATACTGGCTTGAAGTGGCTCGAAAAGTGTGCAGTGGCTAGTTCTTTTTAACCAGTCGTATCACATGGTGGTCAGCGGGTGGTCGGGCTTGGGCTTTTAAGAGTTAATGTGTGCAACACAGGTTAGGGGCAGTGCGGCGGCTACTCACGGGTGAGGTGAAGTTTAGGTTTAGTTCCTATGCTGCTTGGTGGAAATGCACGCCGTGCACACAGTGGGAAGTCGTCTTAGCGGATACAAGTCTGCACGTTTAACTGACTCATTTGAAGTTCAGCTCAGGAAAATCCCAGCCCCGTTCGTATGTGGTGGAAAAGGACGTTAAATCCCCAAACACTCACCCCCACCCCAGCCCCGTTCATAATGGGAACCTCTAAAGTCAGCTTGAAAAGGAGACGAGGGTGGGTGGGGTGGGTGGGGTGGGTGGGTGTTTGGGAGTTTAACGTCCTTTTCCACCACATAAGGGTGATATCAAAGACGGGGCAGCGAGAAAAAGGCCAGCACAAATATTTGGCCCCAGCCGGGATTCGAACTCACGACCCGAGCATTGGAAGCCCAACGCTCTACCATTCGGCCATCCCGGCTCCCCTGAAAAGGAGACGAAAGCGCTTATCAAATGGCGATTGTGTCCTTTTTCCGGGCGACGCTGATCCGACGAAAGAAAGACAAGGCAGATTAGGGCGGATGAGTGTGCACCATAAACTGACTCAGTTGAAGTTAAGGGAAATTCCCAACCCTGTTCACCTTGGGATCTAATACCGATAATCCCAGCGACTGGACATCGCCGTAAATCTCTTACATACCCTTGCCATCTCTCGTTTAATTGCCCAGGACCCGTATGTAATAGTCGAGGTTAGGGCTTTTCGCCCTGGGTTAGAGTCTAACCTCAACCTAAACTAGCTCTAGGGTAATTTTTTTTTTAAATCAAGAAGCGGGCCCATTCCAGCAAGGTGGCTAAGCTGTTATAGAAGGATTTTTCTTCCTTTCATCGCTTCCTTTTTTTAAAATTTAATTTTGCTGTTGGGTTTCTTTTGTCCTAGTCTGGGTTAGGCCCGTAGCCGTGGGTTAAATTAACCTCGACTTTTACATACGGGCCCAGAGGTTTTGATTAGCACGAACAGTGGGATAGGCGGGTTACCGCACACCTCGCCAAGTCAAGATGTATAGATTAATTCGCACACCCGCCATAGTCAAAGCAGACAAAGGTGTATCCAGTGCTGCTACGGTTTCTGTTGTGATTGTTCTTGCGTAAAGACATATCACGGGGGTTTACCAAGTGACTTAAAGGTCTACGAGGAGAATGGAGTATGCGAGGAGCAGGCGTCTATTGTTGGCGAAGGCTGCTAAAATAGCAGAGGGTTTTTTTTTCCCTGCAGAAAAAAAAATCGACAATCCTGCAAAACTAGTTTTTCTGCAGAAAGTAGCGCTTTTCTGCGGGGAAAAAACTATTTTTGTTTCGCAGAAAAATTGACAAAAACGGAAATACAGAACAGCATTTTTTCCTGCAGAAAATTGACTTTTCTAAACAAAAACCGACCTTTCTGCAGAAATCACAGACGAGACTTGACAAGATAGCAGTTTCTCGGCAGAAACATGGCACTTCTTTTCTACCGGGGGGGGGGGGGGGGGCTGACATTTCTTGCAAATCATCAGTTTCAGAAAAAAACCCTGTGGAAAAAACAGCTGAAACTGACCAGAAGAAACCAAACAAGACAAAACAAGGCACGACAAGACGAGAGGAGGTGAGACGAAAATCGAAAACCACAAACATACAAGCTGCCTTCTTGTTTCCTTTTTCTTGCAGTCGCCTCTTGACGTCAAGCAATAAGCCGACCTAATCTGCAGGACACGTGAAGTTCTAAGGGACCATTCACAGCGTGACCAGTTCTGGCGGAGTTGTTAGGAGACTTATAAAGGAGCCAGCCAGGACTGGCCATTTCCGCCATTTGAGACGAAAATCGAGAACCACAAACATGCAAGCTGACTTCTTGTTTCCTTTGTCTTGCAGTCACGTCTAGACGTCAAGCAATAATCCGACCTAATCTGCAGGACACGTTTTCTTAGTGACCATTAATTTTACAGCGTGACCAGTTCTGGCGGAGCTGTTTGGACATATAAAGGAGTCAGCCAGGATTGGCCATTAACTGTTCACAGTCGCTTTGTACGAGAAAAATCATTCATCGGACAAACAAAGAACAGAACAAGTTTTTTTTTGTTTTTTGTTTTTTTTTAAAGCACCAAGCCCTTATTTTTTTTACATGACAGTATTATACAATATACGCTGACCATCCTGAGAGAGCTGGCAAACTGAACACCTCTTATTAGCAAAACACAGCAATTGATGAGAAAAAAAACACAAACACAACAACAACAACAACAAAAGGAAAAAGCTAGCGACGCAAATTGAAGATGAACGTGACGGTTGCCGACAACGCGAACGTCACACAACAAACGTTCACGGATACCTTCAACAGGAGTTCGGCGTCGTTCGGTTTCTCCTCCACTACCCCGAAACACGTCTTCTACATCCAGGCCAGCACCATCATCCTTCTTATGGTCATCGCCCTAGCGGGTAACGTCATCGTGTGCACCATCATGGTGCCCAAGATCTGGCGCGGCAACTCCATCCCCCTTAACGTCCTGGTGCTGTCCCTTGCGGTCTCCGACGTGCTGAAGATCGGGCTGGAGAGCCTCCCTAAGGCCATCAGCTACGTCAACCTGCAGCAGTGGACGATGGGGGAGTTCGCCTGCAAGGTCAACGCCGTGTTCAGGTCTGTCTTCAGCAACGTGTCCATCAGCACCATCGCTCTCATCAGCTTCGAGAGGTGAGGTTTGCGGTTTCTGCGTTTACGTAGCAGGTAGTTTTTAAACGCCATCCTCGAAGCTGAGGCTCCCATTTGTCGTCAGAATATCTTGCCATTATCACCATCGTTATCATTCTCATCGTCATCGTCGTCGTCATTATCATCATCAGCATCGGCATCAGCAGCAGCAGCAGCAGTACTGTCATCCTCGCCATCTTCATCGTAATTGTCATAGTCGTTACCATCATTATCATTGTCATCGTCGTCATCATCATCATCTTTGTTGTAATTGTCATAATCGTCATCATAATTATTATGTTAGTCATCGTTGTCACACATCATCATCATCATTGTCATCGTCGAGCCAGCTTTTATGTATCATCGTCATTCAGTGTCTACGTCCTCATCGACAACGTTATCGACAACCGCGTCAAAGTCATACTCATTTTCTTCGTTTTTACTGAATAACCTTATCTGAATAGCTTTACCTGAATAAACATCGATCTTTTCTATAGACCTATATATTTTCATTCCTTCCGCTTTTCCAGCAAATTGTCCACCTGCCTACATGATTATTCATCAGCATTCATCGTCACCGTTAGTTCAAATAATATTGACCAACGACATCTTGCCCAGGGTCGACCACAACTGCGTAAATTAACAAATAACGTGACCGCTCCCAGGCCGGCGCCAAAGTCTACCAGCTCCTTCTCCGCTTTTCCCGCTCCCCCCCCCCCCCCCCCGAAGTACTAAGCTATCATGATATTCCTAGCAGAGGAACGGTTTCCTGCTATTAGTGATGCCCAGCGTAGACGGTAAATCAGAACTCTGGCATCATTTGGTAAACCGCCGTAAGCGCCAAAGGTTTGATAAACATTTAGGCCCATGGCTTACCTGAGGACGGTAGCACAGTAATAGTCGTTGTTGCCCACCTTATGAACCGATTACAAAGATCCCTTGTCCTGCTTTTTCCGGTAATCCAAGTTCTGAAAGGAAGAGTCAGTTGGCGGAGGGCGTTTGCGGAGTTGACAGGACTTCAATCCGTTCTGTGGCCAAGCGTGCGTCACTTTCTTTTGAACTGGTTAGACCACTAGGGTGTGCAGCATGTAGGGCGACTAAGGCGTACGTAAGTCCGAGACTGGCTTAATATCGTGACTTGTTCCGCCGCCGCCTCAGCATTACCCATGCCTGGGCCTGTCCCCATGAAACTGCAATAAACTGACTACATGCAAATAAACCTGTCTAGCAAGCTTCATTGAAGACAGACAGACAGACAGACAGACATACAGACACACACACACACACACACACACACACACACACACACACACACACACACACACACACACGCGCGCACGCACGCACGTACGCACGCACGCACGCACGCACGCACGCACACACACGACAATTCCAATGAAAAATGGATGGAGAATTCAATTTTGATGAGTCGTGGGCGATGTGTGGCTGAACCTTTGATCGAAGTCTCCCCTCCCGAATGAGTTAATACTGCTTGTACTAGTCTCGGACGTACGTTCTAGTTTCTCTTCAACCACCAGGCCACTGGGGTTAGGAAAAAAAAATGACCGCTGAATAAACCGGAACGTCAATCCAAACGGTTTTAGTTGCATAGCGGGACTAATGCTACCATTTT
>JACVVK020000023.1:0-7500 GCA_018292915.2 Batillaria attramentaria
GAGGGGGGGGTATTGTTTTTTTGTTGTTGTTGTTTTGTTTTGTTTTTTGTTTGTTTCTTTGTTTCTTTTTGTTTTGTTTTTTGTTGTTGGTTTTTTTTCATCAAATTGCGGAGTCTTTCTGGTGCAATTGCGATTGAAAACTTTTCACTACGATTGCTTTCACGCGGGGTGTCCCAAAAGACCTGTCGGGTGCTGTAAAGTCATGTCTGAATACTACAACTACTACTACTACTAATAATAATAATAATTAATTTTGAGCCTGGACTATTTCGAGTAAAGAGGCGCATTAACAAGCGCATTAGTTCCAA
The DNA here is from genome assembly GCA_018292915.2 of Batillaria attramentaria. NCBI lineage: Eukaryota > Metazoa > Mollusca > Gastropoda > Batillariidae > Batillaria > Batillaria attramentaria. Next base: position 309 of record JACVVK020000023.1, read on the forward strand.
AGCAAAATTCGCCTTCTGTGAAGCATATCTGCATAGTTTGCGCCTTGGAAATAAGAGTCATCGAATCAAGCACAGAATCAGCCTCCATAGCAGCCTCATACCGTGACCCTCATCCTCATAACCATACATGCAGCAACAACACAAATGCCCGAGCTTCCGAGCCCAACCTGGATTTCATCCAAGAACTCAGAGGAATGTCACTGGAGCTAGGGCAGGAGAAAAGGAAAGAAAGAAAGAAAGAATAAGAAAGAAAGAAAAAGAAAGACAGAAAGACAGAAAGAAAGAAAGACAGAAAGACAGAAAGAAAAAGAAAGAAAGAACCTGAAGCATACTTAGTAAAGCTTCTTCGAGGATTTCCAAGCGATCGTCCTGCTGGTAGCCGTGGTAGTTGTGTGGACTGGCGTAGGCAGCAGACACCACACAGCGCCTTCCGGAGAGCGAAGCCACCACCACCACCACAACCACGACCAGGCAAGACTGACAGATATTCATGTCGTCGGCGAGTCGTTGATGGAGGTTTGTTTGACCACTGGTATTATTGCAGACGACGGTTGTGGCCGAGACGAAGTGTGGGGAAGGAGTGACGTCTGTGGACTGTGCGGTCAGTGGGGTCGGCTTTTTATGTCGAGAAGCTGAAACAGATGTTTAGGTTTGATTGTGGACGTCATTTGCATTTCGCGAAGACACGTCAGCAGAGAGAGCGAGCGAGCGAGAGAGAGAGAGAGAGAGAGAGAGATTAAAAATGAAAAATGAAAAAATGAAATTGAACTGAATAACTTTATTTGAAAACGGTGTAAGTTTTGGTCTTGTGCCCAATTTTCAGACTTGACATTTAAAAGAGAGACAGACAGACAGGGGTGAGTGTGGGTGGGGTGGGTGTTTTGGGGTTTAACGTCTTTTTCCACCACATACGGGTGATATCAAAGACGGGGCAACGATGAAAAACCCAGCACAAATACTTGGCTCCAGCCGGGATGCGAACTCACGACCCGAGCATTAGAAGTCCAACGCACTACCATTCGGCCACCCCGGCTCCCCGACAGACAGACAGACAGACACACACACACACACACACACACACACACACACACACACACACACACACACACACACACACACACACACACACAGATAACAATAACGATAACGATAACAATCCTTTATTTTAAAACGGAAGAAGTTACAGGCATACAAAGAACATTTTAACACTTGCCGTCACTACACTACCATAAAGAGAAAGAAAATTGAACAGAAGAAAATGAAGAAAAAAATATAGGACCAGGAAATCACACACACACACACACACACACGCACACGCACACACACAGCACGCACACACACAGCACGCACGCACGCACACAGCACGCACGCAGCACGCACGCACGCACACAGCACGCACGCACGCACACAGCACGCGCACGCACACACGCACGCGCGCAGAAACACACACACACACACACAGACGCACGCACGGAGAGAGAGAGAGAGAGATGAAAAATGAGTCTCCTGTTGTTTCAAGGCCAAAGGTTGTCGTTTTTCCCGCAGGGAAGAAGTGAAAACAGATCTCCGTGTCTTGATGTATGATCGCGGACACGTCATTTACATTTCGCCAAGCCTGCAGGCCATCCCGCTCCTCTTGAAAGAGATAACGTCCAGGCGTTCGAAAAAGAACTAAAGGGTCTAACGTGAATATATGTCGTCCTTGTAGATTAGCAGTACTTTGATGGAACAGCACTAAGGTGTCCGTTTGCTTTAGCTTTGAACAAGCAGTCATCTGACATGAGCATTGGATTTAAAGATCTAAGTCCCAACAAAAAGCTCTCCGAAGGGTGAAAAAAAATTTACGGAGTCGACCGTGCAAGCACAGTCAACTCTGTCACAGTTGCAGAGTTTTCAGCGTCCTTGAAACCCCAATAAAGGCCAAGGGCAGCCTGATTTCACAGCTCAGTTTGCGTTTGACACCGAGTGTGAAAGATCGTGCAGCACTGAACATCCGCTAGACACTGTAGCGACGTGTCTCGCTCACTGACCAAAAGCCATATAATGTCACGGCAAACTCGTGCTCTGGTTTTATAAGGGTCCCCGAAGCGCCGAAAACTCTGCAACTGTGACTGAGTTGTCTGGATTATGCACAGTCGAAGGAGTCACAGTTTTTAAAAAAAAAAGCAATGTTTGCGGCTTTTTGCTGAGATAGCAGACCTTTAAAGATCAAAGTCGTTGTTATGCAAATCTTCCAGGCGTAAGGACACAAACTGAGCGTTGCGTCAAGCTTGGTGTATCTTTGAAAGACCCTGGTAAGGAGTGTGCTAGTTTGTAGTGATTTTTGTTGACACGAGAAAAAACGTGATTTTTTTGTAGGGCAAGGTGCCTGACAGGGGGTTGCAACATGAGGCAAACTGCCAGTGAAGCTGGGACTTTTAGCGAACAAGAGAGGAAAGGTGATGCGAGTGGATTTGGGTGAAGTGACTTTCTGGCCTTTACAGAAAGTAGACTAATAATAATAATAGAATATTTATGTAGCGCCTAACCTTATCTAAGCTCTAGACTAGACTCAGACTAGCATTACTCCAGTGAGGCCTGAGTGGAAAGGAGACATTCAATTAGTTTAAAACTCCTGTCAGGTACGTGTCCTTGAATGGTCTGTGCATGGTAATTTTTGTTTCTAGATTAAACCCTTTTATGGGTGACTATTATGCCTGAGGCTAATAGGGAATATAAGGGCATTTTGAGCTTGCGAGGGCAAACGTAAAGCTGGGGGAAACGCTTCAAGGACTCCCTGACGGTGTCGCTGAAAAAAACCCCAAAAAAACCTCAACATTGACGTCACATCCTGGGAGACCCTTGCGCAAGATCGCCCCACCTGGCGCAGCACAATCACACGTGGCGCCCACACAGCAGAGGAGCAGAGAATCCAGAAAGCACAAAGCGAAAGGTGCTGCCCGAAAGGCTAGAGCTGCCAGCAACTCCACAGCCGGACCCACACATGTATGTCCTACCTGTGCAAGGGAATTCCGTGCCCGGTTTGGACTCATCGGCCATCTCCGGACACATCGCATCCAGTCAGCTCCAACAGACTGATGTCATGGTCATCATCGCTCGCGATAGACGAACAACGGAAAAAAAAGGCATTTTGATGCCTCGCGCATTTTGCATTCTTTGATCACATACACAGTGAGATATATGAATTAAACGTCCACAAAGGGTGATATAGATCATAGTAACATGATGACTAGGGTCGGCGAGGTCAAAGGAAAGAAGAAGAATTTTAGAAATGAATTCAGGAAGTCTGTAGATGTATGCTGCATTTTAGCTTTGCATGGACCGGCAAGAACTTGAAGAAGCCGCAAACTCTCTCTCTCTCTCTCTCTCTCTCTCTCTCTCTCTCTCTCTGTGTGTGTGTGTGTGTGTGTGTGTGTGTGTGTTTATTTTATGTTTGCCTCGCTGTTTCTCTGAAAACATTTTTGTCTTCTTCGTGTTTCTGTTTTTGTTTTTCCTTCTATTTTATTTCTCTCTTCTTTTTTTTTGTTTCTTTTTTTTTCTTTTTCCGCCTTTTGTTTTTCCTCCTTTTTGTTTTTTGGGGTTTTTTTTTTGTTTTTGTTTTTTTTGACAGGCAGACCGAAGAAATCGAGCGCCAGTGACGTAGGCAACCACTCAAAATGCAGAGCATGCGCACGGCTATTTGTCACACTCCAAAAAAAGCGGATCCTGTTTTCCACGAACCGTAAGCACTACTGGCGATAAGGCGAATTAATGAATTCTGAGCCACAGGAACAAACGTAACGATGTGGGATGGTCTGCTTTCTGTCATGATTGGGAAGATTACGTTGGAATGCTTCAAGGGGGAGCGTAAAACAAGATGATGTACACACGGCACGGCGACCTCTTGGAGAAGTGGTTTGGTTGCAAAGGGTCATTTATCTGCGGGTGGGTTTTTCCAGGGACAACGGGAAGATGGTTTGAGAGAAGGGATATTTCAGGCGCGTGTGCACGCGCGCGCGCGCACACACACACACACACACACACACACACACACACACACACACACACACACACACACACACACACACACACACACACACACACACACACACACGCACACACACACACACACACACGGCACACACACCGGTTTAGAGCAACACAACTAAGAAGTTAAAACATGATGTAAGGTTTTTATTATTGTTCCTTATCAACGTTAAATGTCTTGACAGAAAATCCCCCCCCCCCCCCCCAAAAAAAAATCAAGACAGAGAAGTATGCACTAAACTATGAGAAACAAAATCAGAGAGAAAACATCCGTCAGGTCCAAATGCATCTACACACACGTTCGACCTTTGTAAATACAAAATCTTACATTGAAATGGACTAGTAAAGTTATCGCGTAATGTACAATACACGAGATCCGTCAGTGAGAGAGATAACGATAAAGATAACGATAATAATGGCGATCCTTTATTTCACAGCGGAAGAAGTTACTGGCATGCAAAAAAAAAAAAAAAAAAAAAAATTTTCAAACTTGCCCTTGCTACACTATCATACAATAAAAGAACATTGAAAAGAAGAAAATGAAGGGGGGAAAACACACACACACACACACACACACACACACACACACACACACACACACACACACACACACACACACACACACACAGAGACTGACTGACTGACTGACTGAAACTTTATTTTCCAAGGATGAGATAATAGACGCACAGGTCTCTCTTACTATCTGTCCTTGCTACACTAACAAAGCACTCAAAATGCATCAGGACACACACACACACACACACACACACACACACACACACACACACACACACACACACACACACACACACACACACACACACACACACACACACACACACGCACACACACTCGTGCGCGCGCGGACTGACCAGCACTTTCACGCTTTACAACACATTTCACGAACATTACAGTGTAAATGCTTATGCAAAGAATAAGAAGTTATCATCTCAAAATACAAGAGAAATACTCATAACAAATTCTAAAGAACTAAAAACTCAGTAAAGGGAAGACTTTTTTTTTTTTACCATGGTTAGTGAGGACCGTGAGAAATTATTTATTAGTCAGAAAATTCTGACGCACGTGAGAGAGAGAGACAGAGAGAGAGAGAGTGTAAGCCAGGAAGGAGGGAGGAATTGGCCAGTTTTCAATTCCCAGGAGCTTCGAAGTAAGATTGCTGTGCACACACTATTTCCGGAGCGCAGACCCCGGCCGAGTTGGCAGAACTTGATTCTTCGTAAAGGTCGCTTTTCATACAGCCCGTTGTTCTACCCAAAGGGAGCGTTTTGTCTCGTACTGATGCGTCCATCGTTGTTGTTGTGTGTTTGTTTTTGGTGGGGTTTTTTGTTTTTGTTTTGCTTTTTATGTTGTTGTTGTTATTGTTGCTGTTGTCGTTGTCATTGTTGTTGTCGTTGCTGTTGTTTTTATTGTTGTTGTTGTTGTTGTTGTGTTGCTTTGTTTTTGCTTTTCGTTTTGCTTTATGTTGTCGCTGTTGTTGTTGTCGCTGTTGTTGTTGATGTTGTTGTTGCTGTTGTTGCTGCCGCTGCCGCTGCGTTAACTGCACCTGTTACAAAACCCAATCAAAATTACGCATGAAATGAAATGGGTTAACTCTCTCTGGGCTGAGAGTTTTTCAGTAGCATACTAACACATGGTTACTTCGCTTGGCGGACTAGTAGTTCGCGCTGTATTTAGTTCCTCACCGTATGATGTCATGACTGAGAATACAAACAGAAAGTTGGCTATCCCAGAAACCGGACCTTTGCAGCCAAACGTTGTGAACGTGATGGCCTCAAATGGGGACCTTAGCATAGAGAGAGTTAAAGCTAAGGCGACCATGTGTCTTTCTACATGACTACGTGTCTTTTGTTGGAGAGTAACGAGCGATTTAACTTAAAGAAATATATAGCCGAGCTTTTAAAATCTCCTGCGTTTGGAGTTGCGATATTGTTGTTGGTTTTGTTGTTGTTGTTGTTTGTTTGTTTTTTTGTGTAATCCGAGTTAGTCCGTAGTCTGCTTTGGAAATGTTCAGCCCACCAAATTAGAAAAATAAATGCAATTCTAAATTCCGAAACTTAAATAGCTGAGCTGACCCTTCGCACCACGTGATTGTAATGAGTTTATGTCCAGTGTGTGAGAGAATGCGTGTGATTCACGTGAGCGTGCGTGTTGGGTTCAGTTCGCGGCGCTTTGAGCCGATTGAGGAAATTGGGTAAAGCGCTTATACAATACTCATTATTATTATTATTATTATTATTAATTCTAAACCGGTAAACGACAGCCGTTAGCAAAACGTCAGAGCATGACGTATTAAAAGCCCATGCAAAAGTCGCAGTTTTACTTGAATTCTTCAGAGCACTAGGCACCACCACTTCAAGCCACTTATAATGTAATTTGCAGCGGTCTTGGGGCTCACGGGGAAGCTCCACGCCTTGCGTAATTGTGGCTTGAAGTAATAATAATGATAATAATAATGAGTATTGTATTGGCGCTTTACCCAATTTCATGAATCGGCTCAAAGCGCCGCGAACTGAACCCAACACGCACGCTCACGTGAATTACACGCATTTTCTCACACACTCGACATAAACACATTACAATCACGTGGTGCGAAGAGTCAGCTCAGCTATTAAAATTTCGGAATTTAGAATTGCATTTTTTTTTTTTTTTCAAATTTGGTGGGCTGAACGTTTCCAAAGCATAGGGGGGAGGAAGCCGGAGTACCCGGAGAGAACCCCCGACGATCGGCCCGAATAAACGGTGCCACGTACGAGAAGGAAAAATTGTTTGCCCCGAGTGGGAGTCGAACCCGCGACCTCTCGCACTGGTGACAAGTCTCTTAACCACTAGACCACTGACCGCCCCTAGTAGTGGCTCCCACTGGTGTGCAGTGGCTTGTTCTTTTGAACAACTCTTTATCATCTCATTGGGCAAGGCGAGGGCGGGCTTGAGTTCTTAAGAGTTAACTGTTTGTCCGGAACAGCAGAAGGGTGGATGGGTGGGTGTTTGGGGGTTTAACGTCCTTTTCCACCACATACGGGTGATATCAAAGACGGGGCAAATATAACAATGCCAGGACAGATATTCGGCCCCAACCCGGGAACAGTAGAAAGCGAATTTGAAATTTCATGAGCATGAAAAAGGGTGAACAAAATCCCAGAAAACA
>JACVVK020000023.1:15000-105000 GCA_018292915.2 Batillaria attramentaria
CCTGCAACAAACGGACTCTCGCACGGAGCTGTCAAGGATGAAGGGGATTCCCCAAAGCTTGAGTCAAACGATCGCCGCTCTAAACAACTTGAATCAGCCGAGCCAGACTTCAAAATACTTGGACCAAACGATCAGGGCCCCCAAATGCTCGGCTCAAATGACCAAGCACAGGATTCCAGTAGTGTCATGGAGCGAAAAGTGTCCGTGAAAGCCAACTCGGCTCACAATCAGTTACCACAAAGCGTTAGCGCGGGCGCTTTCGTCAGAGGGGGAAGATTTCAAATGACCTTGCTCAGATTCGTCTGCCCCTCACAACCGACGTTACGAGAGGAGCAGAAACCTTTAGACCCGCCGAGCAATGACGTCATCAGCGAAGAGGATAACGCGTCAACTGACGTAGTTTCGCACGGAAAAAGCGAAGACGTCACAACACATGGAGCAGTTGATACGAATCACCACGAAGAAAGAAGAAGCGATGAGAACGACAAAGAAGGCTGCTTCTCTGTGGATACCACCGTGAACGGGATAAATTTAGACAGCAACGGGGGGACAACCCTTGCCAGTCTTCTGGCGCAAGAAAAGGGGCTGTGCCCAAACGAGAGCGGTATGAGTTCGAGGAACTCTTTCTTGATGCTCCCGGGGGGCTACCCCGGGGGCCACACCCCCACCTCCCGGCTTCCGACCCCAACTGACACCCCAAACCCGCACAGTGCGGACAACCGACCTGTCAGACTGTTCTCAGCTCTACTCCTGGACAGGCTGAGCAAGAAAATGGCGTACCGACCGGCCAAGACAACTCGCATGCTGTTCGCCATTTCCATCGTGTTCGTCGTGAGTTTTCTCCCTTTCTTCGTCATCGTGCTGATGCGGGCGGCTCAAGGGACAGCGTTCCTGGCCTCTCTGTCAGACGTTGAGGTCGTCGTCGTCAACATTTTTATCCGATCTTCTTTCATCAGCAACGCTGCCAACCCGATTATCTACGGGCTGTGTAACAAGCAGTTCCGCGTAGAATGCAGGCAGCTGATTGGTCGGTTCTCCGGGCGGCAAAGTGACGTCACGGTGCGAGTGATGGAACAGACAGATGACGCACTCGGATGTGCAAATTCAAACTGATTGCGTAAACTTGACCCGTTGCAAAGAAACGCGCCTGGCATTGTGCACTGTTGAGCAGACGAAGGACGCACTTGGATGTGCAAATTTAAACTGATGGCACAAGTTTGACTCGTTGCAAAGTAAACTTCATGTCATTAAGACGAATGACGTACTTTGACGTGCAAAATCAAACTGATGACGTAAACTTGACTCGTTGCAAGGTAAAGTTAGTGCTCGTAAAAAGAAGTCAAAGATCGACTGGCGGCTGTAGATTCTGGACGTTTTGAACGAAAGGACGATAATAATGTACAATACGTACATGTATGATAAGAATGTTATCATGAACCGAGGACAATCTGCAACAGTACAGACATCTCAACATTTTAGTATGGCGTGTGTGTGTGTGTGGAGGAGGGGGGGGGGCATACGTGTGTGCGTGTGGCCATACGTGTGTGTGTGTGTGTGTGTGCGTGCGTGCGTGCGTGCGTGCGTGCGTGTGGTCGTGTGTGTTGGTGTAAATAGTTTCGTCAATTTCTTCTCCAAAATTTCACTGGATGTCCCTTGTTTCAGTTGTTGTTGTTGTTGTTGTTGTTGTTGTTGTTGTTGATGATGGTGATGATGATGATGATGTCGTTGTTGGTTTGTTCTGTAATGAAAATCTTGGTTGCCTCCACCCACAAAGGCGTATATGTGCCTCACAAAATTTAGACCATCCAATTTCCAATCCTCTCATTCTCTACTAACATTTGGAATAGGTTTGCTGTTTGTTTGTTTGTTTGTTTCATCTTCTTTTATTTTGTATGAGACTTTATGTCAAAGTCTCAAATAAAAGTCTTCAAATTCTCTGTGTGTGCTTGTTTATTTGTCCGTTTGCCTGTCTGTCTGTTTGGTTCTGTCTGTTTGGTTCTGTCTGTTTGGTTCTGTCTGTTTGGTTCTGCCTGTTTGAGTGCTTAATAATAATAATAATAATAATAATGAGTATTATATAGGCGGTTTACCCAATTTCATGAATCGGCTCAAAGCGCCGCGAACTGAACCCAACACGCACGCTCACGTGAATCACACACATTCTCTCACACACCGGACATAAACACATTACAATCACGTGGTGCGAAGGGTCAGCTCAGCTATTTAAATTTCGGAATATAGAATTGCATTTATTTTTCAAATTTGGTGGGCTGAACATTTCCCAAGCAGAGGGGGAGGAAGCCGGAGTACCCGGAGAGAACCCCCGACGATCGGCCCGAATGAACGGTGCCACATACGAGAAGGAAAAATTCTTTGCCCCGAGTGGGACTCAAACCCCTGACCTCTCGCATTGGTGACAGGTCTCTTAACCACTAGACCACCGACCGCCCCTCTCGGTTCTCTCTTGTAGAAACACGACACGTCAACAACAAAAGAGAACAAAACGCCATACAGTGTATTTTAATTTATTGGGATACTGCAGCACGCGCACGGCCACCATATTATCACACTCTTCTTCTTGCTCGAAACCAGAGAAAGACAAGGCTCTAGCATGGGCTGGATGCTAATGTAGCTAACTGCGCGGGGCTAGCCAAGACGGCGAAGGGTTTTTGCTGGTGCTGCTGCGACGCCGAATGCTTTCCGGTACCGCAGCGTGTGTCAGAAATATGAGCTTGCACCCCGACTCAACATTATAGTAACGTTGAAAGTCTGGTTTTGATTGCTAAACGACCGCTCTCTTTTACACAGGCACATCGAAATCGAGCACACAGCAGTGGTACCGAGTGTTTCCGTTTTTTATATGTAAGCAGCACCAGAAACACTTCTGCGGTTCCGTTTTGCAAGTGTGAAAGAAAAGAAAAGAGCTGTGTATGAAACAAACAACAACAACAACAACAACAAAACCGACTTTCACGAAATTACAATGTACTACAGCGTTAAAGCGCTGTACAGTGCACGTTTACCCCCCACCCCCCCCCACCCCCCCCCCCAAAAAAAAACAAAAAAACAACAACAAAACAAACAAACAAAAACGTAGGGGCACATTACCCCGCCGTCGGTCTAACCTATCCCAGAGAGGGCCCCGGGAAGCCTCGACCCACAATGCCCCGCGAGTATGGACGGTGTAGAGGACGTATCCAAATAGTAAGGTTCGTCGGAGCTGTACAGGTCACGAAAGGGGCCTTATCATCCATAGCGGCCTCTTTTTCTTTGATCTCTTCTGTGAAACATTTTGACGCGGCATATCGGTGTTTCCAGCTTCATAAACTCGTTGTTCAAGTGCAAAACAACAGTAGCCAGTACCTAGCAAGGAAGGTACTCAAATTTACTCCTTACTCAAATTTCGGACAGTTTTAGCAAACACTTATCAAAAGTCGTTCTCAAAAAGTTCAATCGAAGCTGGCGTCTCACCGACGTGTACGCTGTTTACTGATTTGGCCGTGTGCTATCGGCGCAGAGAATGGCAGCGGATTCGTGGTCTAGATAGATCTCCGATCGAACAGAAGCTTCTTGAATCGTTTGAGTCATGCATGCAGTTATAAAATGTAGCTGCTTGGGGAAGGACACTTTAATCGGTGTACATGTACTACAAATATTAAAAATAAACACTCACAAAGCTTCATATTTCGTGAAGAATCACGACAGTAAGACCCCGCTTGAACGGGCGCTAATAGTGCAAAGCGTGAACAGACTGAGCTGTACTTGATCGGTTTCGCATTCATCACGCAAATTTACATTTCCTTGAAAGCGTCAGCATGTCTGTTTGTGTCTTTAGTGGAAGTTTAAAACTCGCGTTTTTGTTTGGATTTGAGTTCATGAGTGAATTGACACCGTCTTGCCAGCATAAAAAGGCGCACTTTATTCTGTCGGCGTCGTGCTCTGCCGACGTACAAACTCGTTCGTCTGCTATGTGCAGCCGCTGTCGGCTGTCTTTTTTTACTAGGATAAACGTTCAAAATATACCATAAATTGGCCCAGAAAAGGACGAGAAAGCACTTACACCCCATCAAACTGTTGTATACCGACTCGTATTTTGATCCTGATCCCTAAAGCTCAGGGTTGATTTGCGTCTTGGATCAAAATATTCGGCGGTATCCCACAGCTTGATGGGGAATAACTGCTAAATATCATCAACGGATGAGCTCGATATCGCACGACCAAGTTGAGGGCCAACGAGTCTACTGAAGCAGGTCACCTGAGCACGGTGTGCGCCGTTTGCGTGAACACTTGGCTTCGGAGTCATTCGCCTGCAGGGCTTGTTGCGCTGACCCACACTGCAAGCGCTGATCCACACTGCTTTCTGATTGGCTGAAACCAAGTCTGCAAACGCACCAAGCATGCTGTGTGACGCGCACGTGCCATCCACACAGTGGTCGCCATGTTCACTAATTACCCCTTAACCTTGCTACCGAAATTTACGGGGAAAATGTTATTCGTTTATTTTTTCTGATTTATTGAAACTGTCACCCATTATGTTGACTGGTCCTTAACTTTTGTGAAGTCTTTACATACACACGTATATGATCTGTTGTCTCTTCTTTTGTGTGTGTGTGTGTGTGTGTGTGTGTGTGTGTGTGTGTGTTTTTCAAAGGACTGAGACAGAGGCAGACGGAGACTGTGCGTGCGCGCGCGCGTGCTTCTGTGTGTCTGTGTCGTTCATAGATGTTCATACTGGATCTTTCAGTTTATGAATTTATTTGTATGCCTGCAGTAGCATACAATTTCTCATTTTGGGACCCATAAAGTATTTTGGAATTTGTCGTGTGCGTGTCGTGTCAGTTGTGATCCAGATTGCTCCTCCAGAAATTGCCCAGAAGACAAAGTCGAATGCTATTAACCGAAATCACTGCGACTGTTGTCCTGACCCCATAATAACCTTTGAATGACATTCAGCGAGATCGCTCTACGCTGCAACCATATTCAATTCTGGATACTCGGATATTTTGTGAAATCGTTCAACTGAGCATTTAAGTTTCATTAAAAAAAAGAAACCTACCTGTTTCTGTGTCGTGTGTGTGTGTGTGTGTGTGTGTTTAATCAGCACTTGTGTGTTTAATCAGCACTTGTGTGTTTAATCAGCACAGAGAGAGAGAGAGAGAGAGGCAGACACAGAGAGAGACTGTGCGTGCGTGCGTGCGAGTCTGTGTGTCGTTAACAGAGCTTGATACTGGATCTTCCATTTTGTGATTTTATTTCCATTCTTGCAGTAGCACACAATTTCCCATTTTGGAACCAGTAAAGTGTTCATTTTTGTAATTTCGAATTCCGCTAAAACAATTATTTTTTCTCATAATGTCTAGTTTTTATTTCTATTTTTTCCACCCTGTTTTTTATTATTTTTTTTTATTTCAGTCCTCTTCAAGCGTGTCGTATGAACTGTGTACCAGACTGCAAATGGAAAACATGCAAACCACACCACTCCCTAGATGCGGGCGCATTTCTCAGAGACAGAGACGGAGAGGACGAACTTTATTTTATTATTAACAATGGTTAATTTAACGGCTGAACGGCATTTGAAACATTATCATAGTACTGAAGGATCACAACAATTACAGACGCGTTCCTGTCTGTCAAAGCAAGCTGTGCACAAAACCCCGCACGCACGCACCCGCACTACCTACTCTAACACCCAAAGAACACTCAGGAACCGTTCACTCTCACTACAAGACACGGGACACCACACACTCACAACCATGAATAAACACATATACGTATACATATATAGACGAAACGATTTAATGAAAGGATGAAGGACGGATGAAGGACGGATGAATGAACGGATGAATGAACGGATGAATAACAAATAATCAACCAATGGTCGCACGAATAAGCCAAGAAATCAAAACATGGAAGAAGCAGTGCGTCAGGCTATTGTGGCGATGTAAATCACCGCTAGCGCTTCATAGTAAAGTACCAACTACAGGTGTTGACGACGATGGGGGGGGGGGGGAGAGGGAAGAAGCGTGTTGACACGGTAGTCACCAGGCACCCCTGTACGTCTCGCGAAGTGGCTCACTCAATGACGCCGACGTGTCGGAACGACGATGAAGCAATTAAGAAGAATCAGACGAAGTAAATAATGAGGTCAACGTGTCGGACCGACGATGAAGCATCGGACGAAGTAGGCGACAGTAGAGATATTAGTAAGCGGCCAGACCGCCGCAGCAGCGCGCCACGCAGGGTTACGTCCCGTGACGCTGACACTGGCGAAGTGTAGTCGCCGTAGTACCGGCTCCTGTCCACCGCTTGAAGCAATGGGGCTCACCCCGGAACGGCAGCCGGTAAAGGGGTCGAAGAATAGTTATGAAAATGTCGAAGAAGATGCAGTCAGCAGCAGATCCAGACAACCCGTGACAATGCCGGCCCACAACACACAGAGCGGGAAGCTACATTCGAAATGCACTTCAGTATGAGCAGGTAAACGAACTTGCAACCATACTTCAAGGCTCGCCTCAAACTGTCACCAAAATCCCTATGGTGAGAGCGCAGGGGAAACCCCACCGACCGCCTCGCATGAAGTGTAAAAGTCACCCCCAAAACCCTAACTCAGAAAGAAAAACGGAACGTGCGATTACGCTTAGCCCATGAAATCCCTGAAGCACGGTCACGTCATGCGCGAGTAGTGGTCACTACTATCCCGGTCGTACCCGTCGCCACAATAGCCTGACGCACTGCTTCTTCCATGTTTTGATTTCTTGGCTTATCCGTGCGACCATTGGTTGATTATTTGTTATTTATCCGTTCATTCATCCGTTTATTCATCCGTTCATTCATCCGTGTGAGAGTGTGAATAAAAGTGTTGTGAACTGTGACGTGTGGAGATGTGTTGTAGAGCCCGTCGTCTTATCGAGGGAGTACGATGACATACACAGGCGAACACTTCCTCACGTAGCGAGTTCTTGTGGACCGCACGTTGTCTCTCACTCACAGAAAACACGTGAGCGCGTAGAAAAGTTATAACCGTGTGGAGTATTACAGCACTTCTCTAGTGTTACACAGCACTTTCAAACTTTCAAACGCAAATACAAGCTTCTCTCGTGCACACACACACACTCACACACACACACACACACACACATCTCCGGGCCTTATATACAGTAACGGCATTCTAGTACATTCCGATCACCTAACACAAAATAACCAATCAAAAATCAGAGCGTGAATCACCTTATTACTATTTTAAAACTAAAGAAGAATCCAGAATAATCAAGTACCTGCCCGTCGAACCTACACCTTCTAATGGTAAACAAGCCAGAACAAAGCGATATGCACGAGACTTCCGAGCGACTCAGCTCTAGGCCCTAAGTGCGCGCCACTGCCCGAGGCGAGAAATAGCTACAGTCAAAACAAGGTCACCGCCTCTCAAATACTCGTGATAACAATAGAAACTTCTGGATCACGGGAAACAGATTTACTTTACTAAAACAGAATATAAACTAAACATAGCGACTTCTCTATCTCACCAAAGCTACAAAAAAAAAAAAAAAACAAACATTACAACTGTTATCCTACAGGATACAAACAAACAAAAACAAAAAACCAAGAGGCACAGCCACGCTCGTAACATGAACGGTTCCTGAGTGTTCTTTGGGTGTTAGAGTAGGTAGTGCGGGTGCGTGCGGAAGGGGTTTTGTGCACAACCCCCCTAAGGGGCGTGACACATACACTGGTGAAACTGACTAGTTACAGACATAGGAAATTACTGGAAGGCTTTACAAAAGAGGAACGGTTTAAGGTTGCTCTTAAAATAGACAGTGCGGGCGCATTTCTCAGATTTGTTGGCAGAGAAGTCCAAAAGGTTGGTGCGACAAAACATAAAGAGCGCTCGCCAGAGGATTTCATGTTGCGCTTGGGAATTTTGAGAAGCCTCTCGGACGACGACCGGAGGATTCGCGGTGGGTGACAGGTGACGAATAAAGCCGAAAAGTATGGTAGAAGAGTGCCATCAAAATGAGGAAAAGCCAAACAGAAATTGTATACATTGTTCTAAAAACAAAATCTCCAGATCGGGTACGTAGCAACAGAATTAGGATCTGGTGGTAACAATATACAATGTTACACCTCGTCGTATTCATAACCAGTCGGAATAAAAACATATTTATGCTAACAGATCGTTCTGAGGTGTGTTTGTGGTAGCTATCATCACATCACTTAGACACTGTACAGTGACAGCGTCTGTAATGCTGGCACTGAGCTAACACATGCCTACTCCATGACGCGGCGACAACACTGAGCTCTCCAGCAGCGTAACACCAATCGTAGAATTTGAATGTTAAACCGCCCAAGCAAAGTTTGAAAAACCCTGTATCGCATTAAGAGCTCTACTATTCATCAAGACAGAGTATTTCGAGCGTACAGGTGAGTAAAGCTCTTTCAAAACACCCCCTGGCATGCACCTTGGCCTACACAAAAATCGCCAAAATCACGTTTCTTCGTGACAACAAACATCACTACACGCTAGCACACTGGCAATACAGGGTAAGTATACTTCAAACAAACACAAACCTGGCCCCACGCTCAATGTGTGCACTTACGCCTGACACGCAGTGAAACACACCCAGAGAAAACCGCGAAATTCCTAAACGGGACTCGAACCCCAGACCTCTGGAATTAGTGGCATAAATTGTCACCACTACCCCACCCCTGGTTAGGCATGTTTACTAGAACTTCGTAAGGAGGACTTCGCTGAGCAGCGTAACCATTTACATGTAACTTAGGCACGTTAGGAGGACCATTAGCGCGTTAACCGCTCGTGACCTCTACCGAGTGAGCCTTATTTACACGTAAATGGGTTACACTGCTCAGCGAAGTCCTTCTTACGAAGTCCTATCAAACATGCCTATTGTCTCTTTCATTTCATACCTGACCATGACCATGGCCGTGACGACAAGCAGTGTCAGGACAAAACGGAACATCGTCTGCTTCTTGTCGTCAACCTGAAACAGTGTTCAACACAAGACGAGTTGTACATGCTGTCTCTCTCTCTCTCTCTCTCTCTCTCTCTCACACACACACACACACACACACACACACACACACACACTTTGAAAGTAAAGTATCAGAACATAAATGTTGTGGCACTTACTTCAACTAGCGACTGCACTGCACACCGCAAGCGGAGATAAGTGAGGAAATGACAAGACTGCCCGCTGCACTCCCTTACATTTGTTTTCGTTCCTACTCTTTTGCTGGGTAAAGTTTAAAACGAATGAGATGAAGGATTGGTTTCTGTAAGTGAATCCAGACACACGAAAGGGAGAATGACAAGAATTACGAATTAAATTGGATTCATGAACAATCACGCCTTTGCCACAAAAACACAAAAAGAAAATTGGCACCGAGAGAGCTATCATCTAACAAATTTCACTCTAACTTCGTGAATTTATATTCACTGTTATTGAAAACTCGACAGCAATTTTACAATGCTTTGGTGGTCTATGTACCGCACACGTAGTTTGCTCGCTCTCTCGGGAGCCGGGGTGGTCGAATGGTAGAGCGTTGGACTTCTAATGCTCGGGTCGTGAGTTCGATCCCGGTTGGGGCCAAATATTTGTGCTGGCTTTTTCGTCGTTGCCCCGTCTTTGATATCACCCTATGTGGTGGAAAAGGACGTTAAACCCCCAAACACCCACCTACCCACCCTTGCTCTCTCTCTCTCTCCATGCCCATGGTAATAGCCACCCGTCAAAAGCACCAGCTAAGCCCTTTGTCCCTGAATTTAGTACTTAACAACGCGCCTAAAGGTCTGCGAACATCGTCTTCTCGGCATCACATTTGATAATCAGCTTAATTGGAAAGCCCACACTAACACCTTAGGCAAAACTCTATCCAGACAGCTATTTGCCCTTTCCAAACTGCGGCATTTCCTTGACTAGGAGAGTCGGAAAATGTACTATAACGTGCACATACGGTCTCACTTGGATGCGTCAACGGTGTGGTATGGTTGCAGCCACATTCGCTTTTTAAATGTTCTTGTCTTATTAGAGTGTAGTTTCATTTCCTATGGTTTTTCCTACATGTATTCCGACTTGTAATTGGTTTGTTCATCACGCTTTTTAAAAGTAATGTTCCTGTCTTATTAGAGTGTAGTTTCATTTCCTATGGTTTTTCCTACATGTATTCCGACTTGTAATTGGTTTGTTCATCACGCTTTTTAAAAGTAATGTTCCTGTCTTATTAGAGTGTAGTTTCATTTCCTATGGTTTTTCCTACATGTATTCCGACTTGTAATTGGTTTGTTCATCACGCTTTTTAAAAGTAATGTTCCTGTCTTATTAGAGTGTAGTTTCATTTTCTATGGTTTTATTGCTATTTTCCTGTAGCATTACATGTGTGTGTGTGTGTTTTTCTGTTTAGATAGATACTGCTGGAAATAGCAACGGCAGGTATGAAAATTGACTGTTTCAAGTTAACTAACTCTACCGTTGAAAAATACAGTTTTCTTGATTCTTGATTCTCTCTCTCGTAGCACTGAAATCAGTGCCACAATTCTAAAGACGTCTCTTCCTTACGTGGTAGGATCTCTCACTTATATATTTATTCTGTCTCTGGAGAGAATACATTCCCGTCAGACTGGAAAACAGCGAAGGTAATTCCAATACCTAAAAACAAAGATAGACTTGAGCCGAATAATTATAGACCCATCTCCCTACTCTCAATTCTTTCTTGGGGAGACACGTCCACAAACGTCTCCTTCAATATCTAGAAACCAGACGGCTTCTCAAACCCAGTAAGTCCGGCTTTCGCCCTGGCCATTCTTGCCTCACTGCACTACCCCGACTTGTTGACACCTGGTTGTCAGCAATAAATAATTCTCAGGTAAATGGTGCAGTTTTTCTAGACTTCCAAAAGGCCTTTGATCTCGTTGACTACAATACTTTGCTGACTAAACTTAGTGCTTATTTATGTGGATCAAATCAGACATCGTTCTTTCACTCACCTTGCAGGCCTTGCAAACATATCTTGAAGGCCGAAAACAGAAAGTTCTTTGAAATGGTTCATATTCATCAACTGGAGTGGTAAAGTTCAGTGTGCCTCAGGGATCAGTCTCTGGTCCCCTGCTCTTCTGTGCATTCATCAACGACCTGCCTTTACCCCTGGCTGATAAGAACGTGTCATGCTGACGACTCGACAGTGCATACTGCGGACAGTAATATTAACGTAGTAAAATCACGCCTTCAGGACGGTGTTAACACCGTGGCTGAGTGGTGTAAATAGATCTCTATGCTACTGAACCCATCGAAAACAGAATCCATTGTTATCACCGCACGACAAAAGCATCAACTCGGCCCTCTAGAACTCGATCTGTGAATAACACCTCGATCAAACAAGTCTCTGAACATCGCCTGCTTGGAGTGATAATAGACAACAAACTCGCATGGCACTGAGTCACACCTAAATAGTATGTGCAAAACAATCTCTCGTACTCTGTATCTATTATCAAAATTAAAGTATATCCTTGATGCTCGACGTCTTTTCTACTGTTATCACATTAAGTCGCATGTTGACTATGCTTCAGGGGAGCCGGGGTGGCCGAATGGTAGAGCGTTGATCTTCTAATGCTCGGGTCGTGAGTTCGTATCCCGGCTGTAGCCAAATATTTGTGCTGGCTTTTTCATCGTTGCCCTGTCTTTGATATCACCCGTATGTGGTGGAAGAGGACGTTAAACCCCCAAGCACCCTCCCCACCCTTGACTATGCTTCAACCTTGTGGGACGGTGCAAGTGACGCAAACCTTGCGAAATTAAATTCTTTACACAAAAGAGCAGCAAAGCTGATACATCCTAAGGCAAAACTATCTACTGAACAGAAAATGCGTGACTTAAATATATTGCCTCTGGAGGCTCACCTTAAATACAAGAAAGGTATCCTAGTGTACAAAATATGGAATAACATGCTTCCATGGGAAATCTGCAAGCTATTTCCTCGACCTATACCCCACTACACAAAGTCAAGAATGTCGTGAGACCGCGCATCGACTATTCAGGAATAGTCTCTCATTTGCTGGGAGTTCTCTTTGAAACTCACTCCCAGTATAGGTGTAAAGAAGTTGTGCACAAAAAAAAGAAAGAAAAAAAATCACTGCAGCCGTTATCATCAGTTGATTTGAAAATTTGTACTCCAAGCACATTAGGCTAGGACAATTAGGCTTTTTTTTTATAGCGGAAGGTAGAACAAATTTGATCCGAAATTTTTATTACAGAAATCAGTAGAGCACAGGCCCCTAATGCTGTGGTGGCCTCCGACCGTTTATCTTGCCATTTTCATATATGAGCCCTATAAATGGGCTTGGGGGTGGGTGTGCACAAAGTATGTGTGTTTGCGGGTAAAGAAATGCGCTGAATTCCGGTCTAAACACTGTTACTGCTAGACAAGACATGCGTTGCTGACATACCGAAATTTCACACCAATCAGAATGATGCTTCTAGCTTAAGGTTTAATTGCGGCCATTGAATTGGCCGTTGATTCAAAGGGTCCTGTAAGCCGACTGCATTTGATGCTTGTGCACTTGGCAGGTCACTGCAGGTGACATGTATCGCGGAAAACATTTACGAACATTGAACAGTTTAGTCAAAACACGCTTCTTTGATGTTGCGAAAGTTCCGTTGTCGTCGCTGGTGCAGGTACGTATGGAATATGATATCCAAGTGAGCACTTTTTTCCGGTAGGGATATTTAGGGGGTGTACTTATTAAAGTAGTTGTTGCGTTGCATGTAAGTAGTGAACGGGTTTTCTCAAAGAATAAAGCACACGCAAGAATAGTATCCCAGTTGTGTCATAACAAAAGTTCATTGAAATCGCTTTGGTACTTTGGTCACAAACAGCCATCGAAAGTGCAATCTGTATAATAATAACGGAATACGCGTAATGATATGAGTAGGGACATATGATTGGTTGCTGTGATAACATGTGTTTGCGAAAACGAATATAATATGATGCAAATATTCGGGCACATGCTCGGTGTTTCAGAATTATCTTCTGGAACTTGTAGGAGAGATTCATTGCTTATAGATGACCGTTAATTGAATCAGTTCCCTATAATGGCTTGAAAGCGGTGCTTAGTAAAGTGTCTACCATATTTGCTACGCTTGATTCAGTTTCTTTTTATACATTTGTCGTGGTGGAAAAGACACTGACTAGTCCTATGAAGAAAGATTCCCAAATCCAAACAAGCACGTCTTCTTTACGGCGGTCATCAACTTCCCCATTTTGTTCACTTGCTCTCTTACATACTGCGTGGGGGGTATGTTTATATTTTGCTGCTAGTAACTGCCACCATTAACTTGTCTTTGTTTTACATACTGGAAAACGTAGAGTGATTTCAGCGAAAGGAAAACGTACATCCCACATCAAATTTCATGAACTCTTCACTGCTTGAAATACGTGACTTAAAATACATTTTTTTCTAATTTAGCAGACCATTACCTGTTACGAGAGTAGGTTATCAAGTAGCCTGATATGACGGCCACTTTGAACACAGCGGTTTGTTTTTTGTTTTTTGTTATTTACCAACTTTTAGAGGAGAGGCTTGCTACATACGTATTACTAGCCCACCCACAATCTCCCTTTCGCTGTGAGTGGTAATGAGGGGAATCCTTATAGTGATTAGGTTCAAATATTGACAATACACAGCAACGCTTAGAAATGACGCCGCTGCAGCAGATATTGTGCACACACCTCAAGTTTGACTACTGGATATGTTAGGCCAAATACCCTGCGGTGGTCCAACGAAATGAAATAAGATTTTTAAAATATTATTTTCTTCTTTTTGGTTGGGCACATGGCTGCACAGCATCAAAATATACGACTATACAACTGAACCAATGTAGGCAAATTTATCTACTCTTAACATATGGATGTATGTTTACACTGGCACCCGTAAGGACACAGACAAATGTATACCTATCTATATGCATACATACAGCACATACGCATTCACACACATCTATACATTCACACATATACACAGACGTGCATACACATACATTTATGTCTAACATAAGTGGTCTAATTCTCTATTCTATTTATGCTATTTTTTTTAAAGAAACATTCCAGTATAGTAAGTCCAGTTGGTGAAAAATCTCATATACTCCATTTTCATATTTGCGCTCATTTTTTCAACTTCATACCTCTCTTTCAATGCTTTTTTAAACAATGCAATATCAAGATCTCGTTTCTGTGTTTTACATTTGAAAATGAAGGATTTTGCCAGAAGTATAATAAGGTCCAATACCTGATCAGTTTTAAAATTGGCATCACATCCAAACAGTACAATTTTTTCATTAAAAGTAAAAGCTTGTACATGTCCACATTTCTCATGGATTATATTTTCTAATTCTTTCCAAAAAACGTTTGTCCTATGACAGTACCAGAATATGTGTTCAATTGTCTCTCTATGTTTGTTACAAAATGTACACATTTCACTATTTTCTACTCCCATCCCTTTCAATACAATATTTGTCCCTAAAATACGATGGACAATTCTTAACTGGAGCCATTTTAACTTAATATCTTGAATTTTTTGTACTTTTCGTAGAATTACTATCCAGTCCAGTCGGCAGTTGAGTTTTGTCTGCCATTTGGTGCAAAATTTTGGGATTTTGTGGTCTTCCATAAATGTTTCATAGTACAGCTTTGCTCCTTTGCATACAGAGTAAATTCTTTTCAAAGATTTTGGTATATCTGTAAGAATATTGTTTTCAATATTTACATTTAGTGAGTGTATGTATTTTCTAACTGCATATATACATCCTGTGTATGTCAAAAAGTCTGTACTAAGTGAGTATTTTGTTTTCAACTGCGCACAAGACAAAACGCTTCCACCCTCCTCAAGTAAATGTCCAATCTTCCACACACCTTTCTCCATCCAGCTAGCATAGAAAATACATTTCCCTCCAACTTGGATATTCTCATTCAGAAACAATAAATGATATAATAGTATATAGTATATAATATAATATATAATATACTTTTTTGTCTCAAATTCTAACGTACTTAGTAAATGAAACACAAAAATGCAACATGTGGACATGGACGCTGCGACTGTTTGTATAATATTATTATGACACGTTGTTGATCAAATATTTGGCCACGCTTGACCATATGCGATTAGCTATATGTGGCACTTACTTCAACTAGCGACTACACTACACACCGCAGCGGAGATAAGTGAGGAAACGACGAGACTGCCCGCTGCACTTTATTTAAAATTGTTTTCGTTCCTTTTCTTTTGCTGGGTAAAGTTTAAGACGAATGAGATGAAGTACTGTTTTCTGTAAGTGAATCCAGGCACACGAAAGGGAGAATGACAAGAATTACGAATTAAATTGGATTCATAAACAATACATGCCTTTGCCACACACAAACACAAAAAGAAAATTGGCACCAAGAGAGCTACGATATCATCTAACAAAATCCACTCTAACTTCGTGAATTTATATTCATTGTTATTGAAAACTCTAGATAGCAATTTTACAATGCTTTGGTGGTCTGTGTACCGCACACGTAGTTTGCCCTCTCTCTCTCTGCTTTTCACATGCATCACTAAATTTTACTCTAACTCTCTACTTACTTACTTACTTACTTAGGCCCCTGGCTCTAAGTGGAGCACAGGCCATCGACAACCTTTCGCCATCGCACTGTGTTCTGGGCTATTTTTGCCCCTCCAGCCCAGTTGGACCCTGCTTACATAGCTCTGCCTCAGTGTCCCGCCTCCAGCTGTTGCGAGGCCGGCCTCTCTTCCTTTTCCCCTGCGGGTTCCATGTCAGGGCTTGGCGTGTGGTGCTGGATGCTGGCTTCCTGAGGGTGTGTCCAATCCAGCCCCACTTCCTCCGCAGGATCTGCATGGCCACTGGTTCCTGCCCCGCTCGCTCCCACAGCTCTTCGTTCCGGATCTTCTCTGGCCATCGGATGTTGAAGATGCGCCTCAGACAGATGTTGAGAAATGTCTGGATCTTCTGCTGCATCGTCTTCGTTGTCCTCCATGTTTCGCATCCGTAGAGCAGAACTGACTTCACGTTGGAGTTGAAGATGCGAAGTTTGGTTCTTATGCTGACAACTTTGGATAGAAGGGACTACCCCCAAAATGAACTCTGTTTAGAGTCCGTATTCATGCTATCTATTTCCATAAAAATGGAGTGATTTAGATAAATAATACGCCTTTAAACGCCAGAAAACCAACTGTTCTGAAAAGGGCGATAACTCGCAAATCATGAGTGCAATCGCACCTGGATCGGGCCCTCTCTTCAAAAATCTTGATTTATTAAGAAACCACAAATTTGGAATCGATCGGTTGAGTATTTTCGGAGATACAGGCATCTGAACTGGGTTCACATGCAATGTCAACTGAGGTACGGTTTACATGAAAGATATAAGAGCGACCATTTCCTGTCTGCTGCTGACACTCGGAAACTCCGTGTCCCTCATGTCAAGACAAAGACCTTTGGTCAGCGTAGTTATTCATACCAGGGTCCGACTTGTTGGAATGATCTCCCAGTCTCGATCAGATATGCAGACACAAAACCATCTTTCAAAACAAAGTTGAAAACCCACCTCTTCACAGCCTTCAACCAATAACTGTTGCCACATCTTCATCTTGCTGGTCATGTTTGTGTGTGTGTGTGTGTGTGTGTGTGTAAGCCAGGGGCAGCCCGTGTACGATGCTGCACATCATGTGTTTTTAGTTAAATGTATGTGTGGAGGCATGTTGCGTGTGTTTCTGGGTGAGTTAGTGTGCGTTCTTTGTAAGGCGCCCTGAGCTCCCGCGAGAGGGAGGGCGTCTTTTTAAGTACCCATTTTATTATTATTATTATTATTATTATTATTACTTCAGAGTGACTTCAGAGTCCGTATTCAAGCTGTCTACTTCCAAAAAAAGAGTGATTTTAATAAATATTACGCCTGTAAACGCATGACAACCAACTTGTCTCAAAAGGGGTGAGTGAGTTTTTAGGGCTTAAAGCCGCGCAAGCCACAAAGACTAATTCGCGGCTGAGTGTGTCTGCACTACATGAAAAAAACAAAAATGTAACGTTGGACATAGGATGCAAACTGGTCTACGGGGCAATATAAACCCAGGACATGCAGGAGACGCTGCACCTTCATGCTAATTTATCGAACTCCCGGTTTCAAAAAAGCGTAGAAAACAAATGACAATTACAACTAGTTAAAACAAAGATAAATACTAAGCGCATATACAGCAAATATTGCAACTTATCATCTCCTAGGCGCAATAAACCAGTTCGCAGCATATTCCCAACATCACTTATGCCTAACCACTGGTAGTGCAGACGTGAGTGAGGGGTTAAAAAGAAGAAATATAGATGAAAGGGCCGAACTTAGAAATCAGCTGAGAGAAGAGAGGAAGGACAGAGCGGCTAAATTCGGGAGGTTTTAAAGAGAAAGATACAGGTGAATGGGCTGGTGAGGGATAGACAGAGAGGTAGGAAGGAAAATTCCTTAGTTGCCAATGAAGACAATATGCCTGGGAGGCAGTTGGAGAACAGACCGCTCCAACACGGAACCTCCCCGCCAGAGAGGGGTGCGTTGTGAAGGTCTTCAACATGACAGGTGTTCAGCAGCACCAGCAGGGCGCTGCGAACAAAGCCCGCCAGGCTGAAGACCAGGTGGGGGGAATCCAGTGAAGTCGGCCTTCAGAAACGACCCTCAGATGTCTCACTGGACCAAGGGTCAGCAGACACCCGCTTACTGACCTCCCCCCGGAGGAGATTTTAAGAGAGCAAAGACAGGTGAATGGACCGAGTGAGGCAGAAATAAGAGTAAAGAAAGAGCAAAAGGGGTGGGCAAGCTTGGCAAAATCAGCCCCGCCGGCGAAAAAGGCGAGCCCATGGGGCCTTGTCTCAAAAGGGCGATAACTCCCACATCACTTAAGCAATCGCAACCACGCTCGGTTGCTCTAATCTAAGATTTTTATATGTTCGGATACCCCAAATTTGAAGCCACTCGGTTGAGTATTTTCGGAGAAACAGGCCTGCACACACACACACACACACACACACACACACACACACACACAGAGACGGCACTCATTTTTACGCATTTTCTGTTCAGTAGATAGTTTTGCCTTAGGATGTATCAGCTTTGCTGCTCTTCTGTGTAAAGAATTTAATTTCGCAAGGTTTGCGTCACTTGCACCGTCCCACAAGGTTGAAGCATAGTCAAGGGTGAGGAGGGTGCTTGGGGGTTTAACGTCCTCTTCCACCATGTTCAGAGACTTGTTTGATCGAGGTGTTATTTACAGATCGAGTTCTAGAGGGCCGAGTTGATGCTTTTGTCGTCCGGTGATAACAATGGATTCTGTTTTTGATGGGTTCAGTAGCATGGAGTTCTCTTCACTCCACTCAGCCACGGTGTTAACACCGTCCTGAAGGCGTGATTTTACTAGGTTAATATTACTGTCCGCAGTATGCACCGTCGAGTCGTCAGCATGATACGTTCTTATCAGCCAGGGGTAAGGCAGGTCGTTGATGAATGCACAGAAGAGCAGGGGACCAGAGACTGACCCCTGAGGCACACTGAACTTTAGTACTCCAGTTGATGAATATGAACCATTTCAAAGAACTTTCTGTTTTGGGCCTTCAAGATATGTTTGCAAAGCCTGCAAGGTGAGTGAAAGAACGATGTCTGATTTGATCCACATAAATAAGCACTAAGTTTAGTCAGCAAAGTATTGTAGTCAACGAGATCAAAGGCCTTTTGGAAGTCTAGAAAAACTGCACCATTTACCTGAGAATTATTTATTGCTGACAACCAGGTGTCAACAAGTCGGGGTAGTGCAGTGAGGCAAGAATGGCCAGGGCGAAAGCCGGACTTACTGGGTTTGAGAAGCCGTCTGGTTTCTAGATATTGAAGGAGACGTTTGTGGACGTGTCTCCCCAAGGGCTTTGGAAGAATTGAGAGTAGGGAGATGGGTCTATAATTATTCGGCTCAAGTCTATCTTTGTTTTTAGGTATTGGAATTACCTTCGCTGTTTTCCCGTCTGACGGGAATGTATTCTCCTCCAGAGACAGAATAAATATATATAAGTGAGAGATCCTACCACGTAAGGAAGAGACGTCTTTAGAATTGTGGCACTGATTTCAGTGCTACGAGAGAGAGAATCAAGAATCAAGAAAACTGTATTTTTCAACGGTAGAGTTAGTTAACTTGAAACAGTCAATTTTCATACCTGCCGTTGCTATTTCCAGTAGTATCTATCTAAACATAAAAATACACACACACACACACACACACACACACACACACACACACACACACACACACACACACACACACATGTAATGCTACAGGAAAAAAGCAAAATAGCAATAAAACCATAGAAAATGAAACTACACTCTAATAAGACAGGAACATTACTTTTAAAAAGCGTGATGAACAAACCAATTACAAGTCGGAATACATGTAGGAAAACCATAGGAAATGAAACTACACTCTAATAAGACAGGAACATTTAAAAAGCGAATGTGGCTGCAACCATACCACACCGTTGAAGCATAGTCCAAGTGAGACCGTATGTGCACGTTATAGTACATTTTCCGACTCTCCTAGTCAAGGAAATGCCGCAGTTTGGAAAGGGCAAATAGCTGTCTGGATAGAGTTTTGCCTGAGGTGTTAGTGTGGGCTTTCCAATTAAGCTGATTATCAATTGTGATGCCGAGAATACGATGTTCACACACCTATAGGCGCGTTGTTAAGTACTAAATTCAGGGACAAAGGGCTTAGCTGGTGCTTTTGACGGGTGGCTATTACCATGGGCATGGAGAGAGAGAGAGAGCGAGCAAACTACGTGTGCGGTACATAGACCACCAAAGCATTGTAAAATTGCTGTCGAGTTTTCAATAACAGTGAATATAAATTCACGAAGTTAGAGTGAATTTCGTTAGATGATAGCTCTCTTGGTGCCAATTTTCTTTTTGTGTTTGTGTGTGGCAAAGGCATGTATTGTTCATGAATTCAATTTAATTCGTAATTCTTGTCATTCTCCCTTTCGTGTGTCTGGATTCACTTACAAAAACCAATCCTTCATCTCATTCGTTTTTAACTTTACCCAGCAAAAGAGTAGGAACGAAAACAAATTTAAGGGAGTGCAGCGGGCAGTCTCGTCATTTCCTCACTTATCTCCGCTTGCGGTGTGTAGTGTAGTCGCTAGTTGAAGTAAGTGCCACAACATTTATGTTCTGATACTTTACTTTCAAAGTGTGTGTGTGTGTGTGTGTGTGAGAGAGAGAGAGAGAGAGAGAGCATGTACAACTCGTCTTGTGTTGAACACTGTTTCAGGTTGACAACAAGAAGCAGACGATGTTCCGTTTTGTCCTGACACTGCTTGTCGTCACGGCCATGGTCATGGTCAGGTATGAAATGAAAGAGACAATAGGCATGTTTGATAGGTCTTCGTAAGAAGGACTTCGCTGAGCAGTGTAACCCATTTACGTGTAAATAAGGCTCACTCGGTAGAGGTCACGAGCGGTTAACGCGCTAATGGTCCTCCTAACGTGCCCAAGTTACATGTAAATGGTTACGCTGCTCAGCGAAGTCCTCCTTACGAAGTTCTAGTAAACATGCCTAACCAGGGGTGGGGTAGTGGTGACAATTTATGCCACTAATTCCAGAGGTCTGGGGTTCGAGTCCCGTTTAGGAATTTCGTGGTTTTCTCTGGGTGTGTGTCACTGCGTGTCAGGCGTAAGTGCACACATTGAGCGTGGGGCCAGGTTTGTGTTTGTTTGAAGTATACTTACCCTGTATTGCCAGTGTGCTAGCGTGTAGTGATGTTTGTTGTCACGAAGAAACGTGATTGTGGCGATTTGTGTGTAGGCCAAGGTGTATGCCAGGGGGTGTTTTGAAAGAGCTTTACTCACCTGTACGCTCGAAATACTCTGTCTTGATGAATAGTACAGCTCTTAATGCGATACATGGTTTTTCAAACTTTGCTTGGGCGGTCTAACATTCAAATTCTACGATTGGTGGTACGCTGCTGGAGCGCTCAGTGTTGTCGCCGCGTCATGGAGTAGGCATCTGTTAGCTCAGTGCCAGCATTACAGACGCTGTCACTGTACGGTGTCTAAGTGATGTGATGATAGCTACCACAAACACACCTCAGAACGATCTGTTAGCATAAATATGTTTTTATTCCGACTGGTTATGAATAAGACGAGGTGTAACATTGTATATTGTTACCACCAGATCCTAATTCTGTTGCTACGTACCCGATCTGGAGATTTTGTTTTTAGAACAATGTATACAATTTCTGTTTGGCTTTTCCTCATTTTGATGGCACTCTTCTACCATACTTTTCGGCTTTATTCGTCACCTGTCACCCACCGCGAATCCTCCGGTCGTCGTCCGAGAGGCTTCTCAAAATTCCCAAGCGCAACATGAAATCCTCTGGCGAGCGCTCTTTAAGTTTTGTCGCACCAACCTTTTGGACTTCTCTGCCAACAAATCTGAGAAATGCGCCCGCACTGTCTATTTTAAGAGCAACCTTAAACCGTTCCTCTTTTGTAAAGCCTTCCAGTAATTTCCTATGTCTGTAACTAGTCAGTTTCACCAGTGTATGTGTCACGCCCCTTAGGGGGGCTGTGCACAAAACCCCTTCCGCATGCACCCGCACTACCTACTCTAACACCCAAAGAACACTCAGATACCGTTCATGTTACGAGCGTGGCTGTGCCTCTTGTTTTTTTTTTGTGTGTGTGTTTTTGTTTGTTTGTATTCTGTAGGATAACAGCTGTAATGTTTTTTTTTGTTTTTTTTTTGTTTTTTTGGTAGCTTTGGTGAGATAGAGAAGTCGCTATGTTTAGTTTATATTCTGTTTTAGTAAAGTAAATCTGTTTCCCGTGATCCAGAAGTTTCTATTGTTATCACGAGTATTTGAGAGGTGGTGACCTTGTTTTGACTGTAGCTTCTCGCCTCGGGCAGTGGCGCGCACTTAGGGCCTAGAGCTGAGTCGCTCGGAAGTCTCGTGCATATCGCTTTGTTCTGGCTTGTTTACCATTAGAAGGTGTTATATAACGCGCCTAGGTTCGGCCGGCAGGTACTTGATTATTCTGGATTCTTCTTTAGTTTTAAAATAGTAATAAGGTGATTCACGCTCTGATTTTTGATTGGTTATTTTGTGTTAGGTGATCGGAATGTATTAGAATGCCGTTACTATATATAAGGCCCGGAGATGTGTGTGTGTGTGTGTGTGTGTGTGTGTGTGTGAGTGTGTGTGTGTGAGTGTGTGTGTGTGTGTGCACGAGAAAAGCTTGTATTTGCGTTTGAAAGTTTGAAAGTGCTGTGTAACCGTCCGTCACTAGAGAAGTGCTGTAATACTCCACACGGTTATAACCTTTCTACGCGCTCACGTGTTTTCTGTGAGTGAGAGACAACGTGCAGTCCACAAGAACTCGCTACGTGAGGAAGTGTTCGCCTGTGTATGTCATCGTACTCCCTCGATAAGACGACGGGCTCTACAACACATCTCCACACGTCACAGTTCACAACACTTTTATTCACACTCTCACACGGATGAATGAACGGATGAATAAACGGATGAATGAACGGATAAATAACAAATAATCAACCAATGGTCGCACGGATAAGCCAAGAAATCAAAACATGGAAGAAGCAGTGCGTCAGGCTATTGTGGCGACGGGTACGACCGGGATAGTCGTGGCCACTACTCGCGCATGACGTGACCGTGCTTCAGGGATTTCATGGGATAAGCGTAATCGCACGTTCCGTTTTTCTTTCTGAGTTAGGGTTTTGGGGGTGACTTTTACACTTCATGCGAGGCGGTCGGTGGGGTTTCCCCTGCGCTCTCACCATAGGGATTTTGGTGACAGTTTGAGGCGAGCCTTGAAGTATGGTTGCAAGTTCGTTTACCTGCTCATACTGAAGTGCATTTCGAATGTAGCTTCCCGCTCTGTGTGTTGTGGGCCGGCATTGTCACGGGTTGTCTGGATCTGCTGCTGACTGCATCTTCTTCGACATTTTCATAACTATTCTTCGACCCCTTTACCGGCTGCCGTTCCGGGGTGAGCCCCATTGCTTTAAGCGGTGGACAGGAGCCGGTACTACGGCGACTACACTTCGCCAGTGTCAGCGTCACGGGACGTAACCCTGCGTGGCGCGCTGCTGCGGCGGTCTGGCCGCTTACTAATATCTCTACTGTCGCCTACTTCGTCCGATGCTTCATCGTCGGTCCGACACGTTGACCTCATTATTTACTTCGTCTGATTCTTCTTAATTGCTTCATCGTCGTTCCGACACGTCGGCGTCATTGA
Organism: Batillaria attramentaria; assembly: GCA_018292915.2. Classification (NCBI taxonomy): domain Eukaryota; kingdom Metazoa; phylum Mollusca; class Gastropoda; family Batillariidae; genus Batillaria; species Batillaria attramentaria. The sequence goes on from JACVVK020000023.1 coordinate 38,344, forward strand.
GTGAGCCACTTCGCGAGACGTACAGGGGTGCCTGGTGACTACCGTGTCTACACGCTTCTTCTGTCCCCCCCCCCCCCCCCCCCATCGTCGTCAACACCTGTAGTTGGTACTTTACTATGAAGCGCTAGCGGTGATTTACATCGCCACAATAGCCTGACGCACTGCTTCTTCCGTGTTTTGATTTCTTGGCTTATTCGTGCGACCATTGGTTGATTATTTGTTATTCATCCGTTCATTCATCCGTCCTTCATCCGTCCTTCATCCTTTCATTTAATCGTTTCGTCTATATATGTATATGTATATGTGTTTATTCATTGTTGTGAGTGTGTGGTGTCCCGTGTCTTGTAGTGAGAGTGAACGGTTCCTGAGTGTTCTTTGTGTGTTAGAGTAGGTGGTGCGTGCGGGAGGGGTTTTGTGCACAGCCCCCCTAAGGGGCGTGACAGTATGTGTGTCCACAGTCTGTAAAAATTAATATGCGTGAGTGTCGGTGAGTGATTGGCGCATTGAGTTTTATTCTAAAGAATTGCGCCCCTCAAATACCGTTTATCTTATTCCAGTCCTCTCGAAGCCTGCGACAGAGCCCTCTCACCGAGATATCAAACAGGCGTGGAGGAATGCCGCCCCTGGGTTACAAAATGTCCACGCCTTTTTGGGGAAAATAGCGTTGATTGCTATGATACAAAGGACCGCCACTGTGTATGTTGTCATCCTAGATTACTATCATAATGTTTCAAATGCCGTTCAGCCGTTAAATTAACCATTGTATGGCTCAAAGTTTCCGTTGAAAAATAAAGTTCGTCCTCTATGTGTCTGTCTCTGTGAAATGCGCCCGCATCTAGGGAGTGGTGTGGTTTGCATGTTTTCCATTTGCAGTCTGGTACACAGTTCATACGACACGCTTGAAGCGGACTGAAATAAAAATTTTTAAAAAAAAACAGGGTGGAAAAAAATAGAAATAAAAACTAGACATTATGAAAAAAAATTGTTTTAGCGGAAATCCGAAATTACAAAAGTGAACACTTGATTGGTTCCAAAATGGGAAATTGTGTGATACTGCAAGAATGGAAATAAAATCACAAAATGGAAGATCCAGTATGAAGATCTGTTAACGACACACAGACTCGCACGCACGCACGCACAGTCTCTGTCTGTGTCTGCCTCTCTGTCTCTCTCTCTCTCTGTGCTGATTACACACACACACACGACATAGAAACAGGTAGGTGTCTTTTTTTAATGAAACTTAAATGCTCAGTTGAACGATTTCACAAAATATCCGAGTATCCAGAATTGAATATGGTTGCAGCGTAGAGCGATCTCGCTGAATGTCATTCAAAGGTTATTATGGGGTCAGGACAACAATCGCAGTGATTTCGGTTAATAGCAACCGACTTTGTCTTCTGGGCAATTTCTGGAGGAGCCATCTGGATCACAACTGACACGACACGCACACGACAAATTCCAAAATACTTTATGGGTCCCAAAATGAGAAATTGTATGCTACTGCAGGCATACAAATAAAATCATAAACTGAAAGATCCAGTATGAACATCTATGAACGACACAGACACACAGAAGCGCGCGCACGCGCACGCACAGTCTCCGTCTGCCTCTGTCTCAGTCCTTTGAAAAACACACACACACACACACACACACACACACACACAAGAAGAGACAACAGATCATATACGTGTGTATAGTACACACGGTGTACTCACGGTGTACACACCGTTTTTTGCAATTATCCTTGGACTAATTGGAGGTGGCCTGAATCGAACATTGTGATCATATTCCTCACACTCCGCTGAATCGATCGGTGTAAATTTTGTACCTGGTAGTTTTCCCTGCAGCGACTGACAACTGTGCAAACTGTGCCAGTGAACTGTGTGAACTGTGTCACAGAAGGGACATGTTGAGAGGTCAGTGGTAAACTCGCCCGGTGTTGACAGATTGTGCAGTCATGCCGGTCGGAGGTTGCGAATTCCGGGCGGTGTGCGGCCAGTTTTACTGGACCTTATTATATCGCACAGTGAAATTAGCGGATTCGCGGGTACGATGCTTCCAGTACGTCCCGGGAGACGGGTACAGGCGTTCGGACACTGTGCACCTACGGGCGACGTGCCCTGTTCTCTACTGGAAGTACGCATACTACAAGCGCACTTGTGTGCCAAGCACCTTTCCTCGATGCCTTCGTCCCTGCACGTTTGTGGCAGTCTGTGCGGTCACTTTTGCCGTCGCAACTTTGATTGGCGATGTGGAGCCGAATCCCGGTCCCATTACATGTACGAGCAGTGACAATAATCACGCGGGTGACAACAGTGGCGCGGGATCGGCGGTGCCGACAGCTGACATGTTGCATCAGCTAATGACATCGGTCAGAGCACTTACGGACGCTGTATCACGCATCGAGCTTTCCCAAAACAACCTGGCGTCAGGGCAGGACAGTATGTCTAAAAGTATGGGTGTTAAATTAGCAGACATGGAACAGAGATTTAGCCAGCAACTTGATTCTATCCGGACCGACTTCAGAACTTGCATGAATGACATTGAGGCGCGTAACAGTAAGTGTGAGATACTGGAAGCCGAAAACAGTGTACTGAGGGAGAAGGTAGAGAAAATGGGCACTAAATTAGACGACCTCGAAAACAGAAGTCGGCGTAACAATCTAATCTTCTACGGGATTGACATGGCACAAAAAGAAAGTTGGGCTGACTGTGAGACTAAGGTGCGGCACGTGATAGACCGTGTCTTGAAGATCTCTGATCGTGTAAGCATCGAGAGAGCCCACCGTGTTGGTGATGGGATCATCGTTAAGTTTCTTTCCTATAAAGACAGGGAGCTAGTGATGTCTAACGTCAGGAAGCTGAAGGACACAAAGTACTCGGTGCAAGAGGACGTGTCGCCAACGGTGCGTGCCAAACAGAAAGGACTAGTCGACATGAAACGCAGCCTGCGCAGTGACAACAAGAGGGCGAACATCCGTTACGACAAACTGTACACGGACGATGGTATTTACACGTTCGATCTGCAGACCGAAAGGATTGTTTTGGTGGAACCGAAACGAAAACAGTCACGACCGTCGACCGCCGAGAGTTCTGCTCGACCTCCATGGGCTACAAGACACAGGATCATACGCTTCCACGACCGCTCTCTCGACTCCCCTGGTTCATCCAACGGGACGACCAGCTTCCCAGGGGTGGGGAGTTCACCGCGGCCTTCGCAGGGTGGGAGCGGCTGTCGTCAGCGCCAGTCCAGCGCGATGGATGGTCACTACACCCTCCCTCAACCGCTTCGTGATGTCAACAACACCAGCACGTGCTCACAGCCAAGAGCATGGTCACGTGGGCAAGCCGCGTGTGTCACCCCGAGGCTTCGGTCGGGGTCGCGCCCGGGGTTCACCGGGTCATGACAGTGCGGGTGGTGGTCCATTGACACCTGGGCTAGTTTCGGACATATCTACTGACACCTTACAGTTCCAGCAGGATTCAGATGCAGCGGCAGGTCAGTCTCCAAACGCATATCTGGATACTTACTGATGTGCCGGCCGGCCCAACGGTAAGTGTGTTGACTTTTCGGACAGTTCTGCCGCAACTGACATTAATCACGCGAGCGCAAGTGGTCGTGATACTGTGGGTCAAGGTGAAGTGTGTTTAAGCTTTGTGACATACAACATTGAAGGGCTGTCCCGTTTGTACGAAGACAGTATTCGGTCCTTTCTTGGTGAGCATGATATAATTCTGCTGGTGGAAACGTTCGCGTCTGGTTTTCCTGATCACTTATTCCCATTGTTTGATTCTTACAACGTGCCAGGCATTAAACTATCGGATACAACATCAGGTCGTTTATCTGGTGGTGTAACGTTTTTGGTCCGCAAATCTCTAAGCTCCAGTGTGGAACAAGTGCCGGTGGAATATGACAATATTATTGTGCTGAAGGTTTCAAGGGAAGTGACTGTAACCCCTACTGATGTGTTAGTGGTTGGAGTTTATCTCCCACCAGCCGGCTCAGACTATTACAAAGATACAGAAATTGATAACGGTCTGTTGATTCTGGAGCTTTGTGTCATTGACTTACTTGAGAAGTTTGGTGACCTTCCTTTTGTTATTTGCGGTGACCTAATTGCCCGAACTGGATGTGAAACTGGTTCAGCTTCTGTATTACCTGATGGCATATTTAGCACTGATGATGATGATAATGCCAGTGGGTGGAAAGATGATATGACTCGTCACTCTAAAGACGTTAATGTCAATGCATTTGGCAGATATTTACTCAACTTGTGTGAACAGTTTGAACTGTTTATTGCTAACGGCTTCCTGCCTGGTGATGAAGCTGGTGACTTCACTTACATTTCTAATTCTGGCTGTAGCACCATTGACTATTTTGTAATTTCAAGAACTTTATTCAGCTATAGCAAGTCATTAAAGGTTCTGCCTAGAGTGGAATCTAAACACGTGCCAGTCAGGTTGCAGTGGATCGGGCCAGTTGGTACCGGAGCTGTTAGAGTTGTTAGTACATGCACTTATAAACTGACTAAGTTCATTTGGGTGTCTGAGAAATCAGAGGATTTCCTTAATGCTTTGGGTTCTGTGCCTGTATTGACACAGTTGCAACTGGCAAATGATTTAGTTGAGGTTGATATCGACCGTGCTTTGGCTAGCTTTACTGATGGCTTACTGCTTGCAGGTCAGTGCATGAGGAGAGAAATATATGTGGGAAGTGAGAAAAAGAAACAGTGGTTTGACCATGAATGTAGACAACTGCGTAAGGCATTAAGGCAAAAGTTAAGACGATTTAAAACTACAAATGCGGTTATTGATAGAATAGCTTACTGTCAGACGAGAAAGGAATACAGTAAGAGTTTGTTGTCCAGTAAAAAGCAGGGGCACAAATTAAAGGTACTTTCCACCTTAGAGAATTGCAGTAATGACTGTACAGGTTTTTGGAGGGTGATTAAATCATGCACCGGCAAAGCTCATTCACAAAATACAATAAGTAAACAAGAATGGTTTGATTATTTTCAACAAGTATTTCAGGCACCGCTGCATGGCGGCCAAGATAGGGCTGAGAGGGACATTCATGACTACCATAGTAGTATTGAAGACAAGGATCTAGATTGTGATATAACCATGAATGAAGTAGTGGATGCAATTAAGGCACAGAAGGCTGGTAAAGCCGCAGGCCCGGATGGCCTAATTGGGGAATTCCTTAAAGCGGCTGTAACTACGGTATCTCCTTTTTTGACAAAGTACTTTAATAAACTGTTTTCCACTGGAGTTTATCCAGCCGCATGGACAGAGGCTATAATACTTCCATTGCACAATAAGGGTGATATTAACTGTCCTGATAATTATAGAGGAATCTCCTTACTTAATGTGACAGGTAAACTCTACAGTTTTATTCTCAATAAGAGGCTCTGTAACTGGGTGGAAAACAAAGGGATTATTAATGAGGTGCAAGCTGGATTTAGAAGAAAATACAGTACGGTGGACAACATTTTTTTACGCTAATGTCTGTGATCCAGAAACAGTTATTAAACAGAAAGAAGCTTTATGTCGCCTATATCGATTTTCGAAAAGCGTTTGACTCAGTGTCTAGAGAAAGGTTGTGGGAGGTTCTTAGGAAAAACGGTATCAGTGGCAAACTATATTTAGCTTTAAAAAGTATGTATGTTAGTGTAAAAGCCCGGATTAGAGTAGGGGGGGGGGGGGGATTTTACAGATGCTTTTCAGTGCCCGGTCGGCTTAAGGCAAGGGGAAACCTGCAGTCCCTTGATGTTCTCTCTGTTAATAAACGAATTAGCAGTTAATATAATTGGCAGAGGGAGTCACGGGGTGCAGTTGAGTCCAGAGGCTTTTCATCTTCTCATGTTACTTTTTGCTGATGATGTCGCTTTAATAGCTGACAGCCCTATTGGTTTACAGCAACGGTTAAATGTTTTGAAAAAAAACTGCCGACTATTTAGAATTAGAAGTCAATATGAACAAATCAAACATCATTGTGTTTAGAAACGGCGGCCCCATTCCCAAGCGCACCAGATGGTTATATGGTAATGATGAGATGAAGGTGGTTAATACTTATAAATACCTCGGTGTCATCTTCTCAACTAGGTTAACATTTTCGCACGCACTTGAGGACATGGCAACACGTGGCAAAAAAGGGTGTAATTGGCATACTAAGAACTCTGTGGTCAATTGGAAGCCACTCACCGTCTGTGTTTTTTCGTCTTTTTGACTGTCAGATACAACCTATTCTTACATATGGCGCCGAGGTTTGGGGCTTGATAGCTAACCTCAAATGTATTGAGCGTGTCCATTTGTTTGCCATAAAAAGGTTTCTTAACGTGAGTGTTAGAACACCAAGTTTACTTGTTTATGGGGAAACCGGTAGATACCCACTTTATGTCAGTGTATATGTAAAATGTATTCGGTATTGGCTGAAGATTGTACAGTTGCAAGATGATCGCCTCCCCCTGAAGGCCTACAGAATGCTATTACAGTTACATTATAACAATAAAAATTCCTGGGCTTCCTATGTTTGCTTCACACTGTACCGCTATGGGTTTGGCATTGTTTGGGAAAATCAGGGAGTAGGGCATATAAGGGGTTTTCTAAAAGTTTTTAAACAAAGACGTATTGACTGTTTCAGACAGGATTGGGAGGGGGAAATTTTCACAAGGGACAGGTTCCAGTTTTATTCTTCCTTCAGAAATTCGCCAACCCTGAGTGACTACTTGATAAAGTTTAAACATGTTGGTATTAGAAATGAATTTACAAGATTTAGGTTTGGTGTATCGCCATTAAGGACTCATAAGCTACGACATAAATTATGCATAATGTTCAAGATGCAGATTTATTTTGTCCATTTTGCCCAGGCGAAAAGGAAACAGAGTATCATTTCATATTTACCTGCTCCTGCTATTCAAGCTTAAGACAACAATATATCCCTCCCAAATACTGTAGAAGCTCAGGAAGATTCAGATTGGCATTGCTTCTGTCCAATGAAAATGATACGGTGGTGTCTCTACTTGCAATGTATATATTTCAGGCATTTAGACTCCGCGCCTCTAAGTTGTAGTTGTTCATGTGTCGAATTATTCGACAATTCAATTCAAAATTAATTTCCCCCCACCCCCCCCCCACCCACCCCTTCTCTCTTGTCCTATTGGAGAAGGGATGTGTGTGTGTGTGTGTGTGTGTGTGTGTGTGTGTGTGTGTGTGTGTTGCCGGTGACTGACATGATGTTCTGTACTTTTTGTTCTGAACTGTTTTGTAATGGGCTGTGGCCTGAACAATAAATGAATTGAATTGAATACGTGTGTATGTAAAGTCTTCACAAAAAGTTAAGGACCAGTCAACATAATGGGTGACAGTTTCAATAAATCAGAAAAAATAAACGAATAACATTTTCCCCGTAAATTTCGGGGATACGATCAGTGAAAGACTGAATATTTGAAGTCTATAATTTATAGAACAGGTTGACCTCTTTCAGGAAACTGAAGATGCTGTCGGGAGAGAGAAATAGGGAAAAGTTGCCTACGTGCACATTTGGATGATTTAGTCAGCTTTGTTTTCAGTCCCGCAATTTGGATTGACAGCGGGCTGACTCCTCTCCCTGAGGCTAAACGGGTTTGCGTAGGGTTAACAGCTCTGCCTGTAAAAACATCAAGTAACTGAAGCATCGACAGCAACAAACCGAGACATTCACCTGGGCGAGGAAAGGTCTCCATCCCGGAGACCTATGACGCAGTGCAGTGAAAGTCGAAAGGAAGCTGCAAGGCCGACCTCTCTTCTAACACCCAGGACAACAACGAGAGCAGCCACATGGAACATCAGGACAATGTATGAAGTAGGAAGGACCATACAGGTAGCAAGGGGTGGGTGGGGTGGGGTGGGGTGGGTGTTTGGGGGTTTAACGTCCTTTTTCACCACATAGGGTGATACTCAAAGACGGGGCAACGATGAAAAAGCCAGCACAAATATTTGGCCCCAGCCGGGATCGAACTCACGACCCGAGCATTAGAAGTCCAACGCTCTACCATTCGACCACCCCGGCTCCCCTACAGGTAGCAAGAAAGATGAAGAACTACAAGATAGTAGTACTGGGACTGAGTGAGACAAGGTGGCTACAGACAGGACAGCTGAGATTTTCATCAGGAGAGGAATTGCTGTACTCTGGACACACAGAGGATGGAGCCCCCCGCACTGAGGATGTTCCCCTGATGCTGGCACCGGAGGCACAGCGGGCACTCATCGGCTGGGAACCTGTCAACTCCCGCATCAACACAGCCAAATTCATCACCAAGAAAAAAGACATCAAGCTGAACATCATCCAGTGCTATGCTCCCAACAATGATGCGGAAGAGGAGAAAAAAGATGACTTCTACCAACAACTGCAGACAGTGAGAGATAGAGCAGGAGCGAAGGATATGACCATACTGATGGGAGACTTCAACGCCAAGATTGGATCAGACAACACAGGCTACGAGGACAACATGGGAACACATGGACTGGGACAGATGAACGAAAATGGTGAACGCTTTGCAGACTTCTGCGCCCCGAACCTGCTAGTGATAGGAGGCAGCATCTTCCCACACAAGCGCATCCACAAGGCCACATGGAGATCGCCGGACCATGTCACGGAGAACCAGATTGATCACATCTGCATCAGCCGGAAGTTCAGGAGATTGTGCCGAAATGTGCACGTGATGAGGGGTGCCGAATACTGCCGATGTATCATCAGCACCACCTTCTTACAACACTGAGACTTCGGCTTAAGGGAGACACCAACGCCAACAACATACGGACCAGGTACAATGATGATGAACTACTCAGGAACACAGACACACAAGCAGCATTCCGGATCAGCCTTTCCAACAGGTTCCAGCCACTGCAAGACCTGATAGAAGACAGTGAAATGGACATCGAGTCACAGTGGGAACACAGCAAGAAACTCTGGCATGACACTCGCGAAGAGGTCCTTGGCAAAAGAAAGACCCAACACAAGGAGTGGATCTCTGCTGATACCATCCAGAAGCTGGAAGTTAGGAAAGAGAAAAAACTGCACTGAACACGAGCGGAACAACAAGAGCTAAGGCAAAGGCACAAGAAGAGTACACAGCAGCTGACAGAGAAGCGAAGAGGAGCATCAGGAAGGACAAGAGGGACAACATCGACAACCTGGCCAGTCAAGCAGAGGAAGCTGCCCGACAAGGGAATCTAAAAGACCTGTACCAGGTGATCAAGAAGCTTGCGGGCACAGCAGACAGACAAACCAGTGAAGGACAAGAACGGGCACTCACTGACAACTGAGGAACAGCTGAAGCGATGGGCAGAACACGTCAGGGAGCTGTTAAATCGCCCCATCCCTGAAACACCACCAGACATCCCACCAGCAGAGACAGAACAACCCACCAATTGCGACAAGCCCTATTAGACGGAGATCAGGAAAGCCATCATGACACTGAGAAATGGGAAAGCTGCAGGGCCGGACGAGATACCAGCAGAAGCCATCAAATCAGACACAGAGACAGCCGTCAACATGCTGCACAGCCTATGCAGCATGATCTGGGAGAAGGAAGAGGTGCCAGCCCAGTGGAAAGAAGGGATCCTCATCAAGCTGCCAAAGAAAGGGCACCTCAGGGACTGCAGCAACTACCGAGGGATCATGCTCCTGTCAGTGCCAGGCAAGGTTCTGAACAGAATTCTACTGGAGAGGATGAGGGAGGCAGTCGACCCCATGCTCCGAGACCAGTAGGCGGGCTTTCGCAAGAACAGGTCCTGCGCTGACCAGATCGCCAGCCTATGCATCATTGTGGAGCAGTCACTGGAGTGGAACTCTCCCCGCTACATCAACTTCATAGACTATGAGAAGGCTTTCGACAGTGTAGACAGAGAGGCACTGTGGAAGCTGTAAGGCACTATGGAGTTCCTGCGAAGATCATCTCCCTGATCCGGTGCACCTAGCAAGACATGAGCTGCAGGATTGCCCATGCTGGCCAGTTGTCAGAAAGCTTCGAGGTGAAGACCGGAGTCCGCCAGGGATGCCTGTTGTCCCCGTTCCTCTTCCTGCTGGTCACCGAATGGATCATGAAGACCACTACAGCAGGCAAGAAAAACGGAATACAGTGGACACTCTGGACGCAGCTGGATGACGTCGACTTTGCGGACGACCTGGCGCTCCTGTCTCACAGCCACAGCCAGATGCAGGACAAGACTACATGCCTGGAAGCCACATCAGCCGGAACAAGCTCAACAGGAAGAAAACCGAGCTGATGGAGATCAACACCACTGCCAACACACCAGTCACAGTCGGTGGAGAGCCCACCAGGGAGGTACAGTCTTTTGTCTACCTGGGGAGTGTGGTCGATGGACTTGGATGCACAGACCGAGCCGTCACAGCCAGAATCGGCAAGGCAAGAGCAGCAATGGTCATGCTGAAGAACGTCTGGGTATCCAAAGTTGTCAGCATAAGAACCAAACTTCGCAGCGAGCGGGGCATGAACCAGTGGCCATGATGCAGATCCTGCGGAGGAAGTGGGGCTGGATTGGACACACCCTCAGGAAGCCAGCATCCAGCACCACACGTCAAGCCCTGACATGGAACCCACAGGGGAAAAGGAAGAGAGGCCGGCCTCGCAACAGCTGGAGGCGGGACACTGAGGCAGAGCTATGTAAGCAGGGTCCAACTGAGCTGGAGTGGCAAGAATAGCCCAGAACACAGTGCGATGGCGAAGGGTTGTCGATGGCCTGTGCTCCACTTAGAGCCAGGGGCCTAAGTAAGTAAGTAGAGAGTTAGAGTAAAATTTAGTGATGCATGTGTAGGTGAAAAGCACACAGAGACACAGAGAGGGAGAGAGAGAGAGCAAACTACGTGTGCGGTACATAGACCACCAAAGCATTTACAATTGCTGTCTTGAGTGAGTGAGTGAGTCTTTAGGGCTTAAAGCCGCGCAAGCCACAAAGACTAATTCGCGGCTGAGTGTGCCTGCACTACATGAAAAAAAAAAAATGTAACGTTGGACAAAGGATGCAAACTGGTCTACGGGGCTATATAAACCTAGGACATGCAGGAGACGCTGCACCTTCATGCTAATTTCTCGAACTCCCGGTTACAAAAAAGCGTAGAAAACAAATGACAATTACAACTAGGTAAAACAAAGATAAATACTAAGCGCATATACAGCAAATATTGCAACTTATCATCTCCTAGGTGCAATAAACCAATTCGCAGCATAAGCCCAACATCACTTATTCCTAACCACTGGTAGTGCAGACGTAAGTGAGGGGTTAAAAAGAAGAAATATAGATGAAAGGGCCGAACTCAGAAATCAGCTGAGGGAAGAGAGGAAGGACAGAGCGGCTAAATTCGGGAGGTTTTAAAGAGAAAGATACAGATGAATGGGCTGGTGAGGGATAGACAGAGAGGTAGGAAGGAAAATTCCTTAGTTGCCAATGAAGACAACATGCCTGGGAGGCAGTTGGAGAACAGACCGCTCCAACACGGAACCTCCCCGCCGTGAGGCGGTTTGGGAAAACAACGCACCAGAGAGGGGTGCGTTGTGAAGGTCTTCAACATGACGGGTGTTCAGCAGCACCAGCAGGACGCTGCGAACAAAGCCCGCCAGGGTGAAGACCACGTAGGGGGAATCCAGTGAAGTCGGCCTTCAGAAATGACCCTCAGATGTCTCACTGAATCAAGGGTCAGCAGACACCCGCTTACTGACCTTCCCCCGGAGGAGACTTTAAGAGAGCAAAAGACAGGTGAATGGACCGAGGGAGGCAGAAATAAGAGTAAAGAAAGAGGAAAAGGGGTGGGCAAGCTTGGCGAAATCAGCCCCGCCGCGTGAAGGCGAGCCCATGGAGTTTTCACTAACAATACATAGAAGTTAAAGTAAAGAGTTAGAGTAAAATTTAGTGAAGCATGTGTAGGTGAAAAGCAGAGAGAGAGAGAGAGAGGGCAAACTACGTGAGCGGTACACAGACCACCAAAGCATTGTAAAATTGCTATCTAGAGTTTTCAATAACAATGAATATAAATTCACGAAGTTAGAGTGAATTTTGTTAGATGATAGCTTAGCTCTCTTGGTGCCAATTTTCTTTTTGTGTTTGTGTGTGGCAAAGGCATGTATTGTTTATGAATCCAATTTAATTTGTAATTCTTGTCATTCTCCCTTTCGTGTGCCTGGATTCACTTACAGAAAACAGTACTTCATCTCATTCGTCTTAAACTTTACCCAGCAAAAGAATAGGAACGAAAACACTTTTAAATAGAGTGCAGCGGGCAGTCTCGTCGTTTCCTCACTTATCTCCGCTGCGGTGTGTAGTGTAGTCGCTAGTTGAAGTAAGTGCCACATATAGCTAATCGCATATGGTCAAGCGTGGCCAAATATTTGATCAACAACGTGTCATAATAATATTATACAAACAGTCGCAGCGTCCATGTCCACATGTTGCATTTTTGTGTTTCATTTACTAAGTGCGTTAGAATTTGAGACAAAAAAGTATATTTCAAATAGTATTTTTGGGATGCTGGACCATTTATCTAAAGCATGATGTGTGTCTGCACATGATTTGCCAAGCGTAGCAGCTGCAGCAGCGTAATATGTCAGCCCAGTCCCCATCAGTAAGAGAATCGGCGTCTATATGGAAAACGGAAGATTTGATACCCGCGGGCCGCTACAGGCAAATCTCTTTTCATTTCGTTGGACCACCGCAGGGTATTTGGCCTAACATATCCAGTAGTCAAACTTGAGGTGTGTGCACAATATCTGCTGCAGCGGCGTCATTTCTAAGCGTTGCTGTGTATTGTCAATATTTGAACCCAATCACTATAAGGATTCCCCTCATTACCACTCACAGCGAAAGGGACATTGTGGGTGGGCTAGTAATACGTATGTGGCAAGCCTCTCCTCTAAAAGTTGTTAAATAACAAAACAAAACAAAAAACAAACCGCTGTGTTCAAAGTGGCCGTCATATCAGGCTACTTGATAACCTACCCTCGTAACAGGTAATGGTCTGCTTAAATTAGGAAAAAGGTATTTTCAGCAGTGAAGAGTTCATGAAATTTGATGTGGGATGTACGTTTTCCTTTCGCTGAGATCACTCTACGTTTTCCAGTATGTAAAACAAAGACAAGTTAATGGTGGTAGTTACTAGCAGCAAAATATAAACATACCCCCCACGCAGTATGTAAGAGAGCAAGTGAACAAAATGGGGAAGTTGATGACCGCCGTAAAGAAGACGTGCTTGTTTGGATTTGGGAATCTTTCTTCGTAGGACTAGTCAGTGTCTTTACCACCACGACAAATGTATAAAAAGAAACTGAATCAAGCGTAGCAAATATGGTAGACACTTTACTAAGCACCGCTTTCAAGCCATTACAGGGAACTGATTCAAATAACGGTCATCTATAAGCAATGAATCTCTCCTACAAGTTCCAGAAGATAATTCTGAAACACCGAGCATGTGCCCGAATATATGCTTCGATCCCCGCTGGGGCCAAATATTTGTGCTGGCTTTTTCATCGTTGCCCCGTCTTTGATATCACCCTATGTAGTGGGAAAAGGACGTTAAACCCCCAAACACCCACCCGAATATATGCATCATATTATATTCGTTTTCACAAACACATGTTATCACAGCAACCAATCATATGTCCCTACTCATACAGTGGACTCCACTTATAAGGACCTCCGATAAAAGAACCATCGCTTATAGGGACACCCCAAAGCAGGTCCCTGCCAAAGTTGTTCTTTGTGGTCACTTATTAAAACTCGCATAGAAGAACCCTCTGATATAGGGTTCATCGCTTATATGGACAGCACTTGCTAGGTCCCCACATCAAACTTTCCTCGGGTATAAGAACCGCAAGTAGGAATGATCATTTCTAGGAAGTCTGCGATTATTCTATTTTTGGAACCCTCGCTTGTAAAGACACCATCTGCTTGTTCCCAACACGACCTCCCCTCGGATATAAGAACCGAAAGTAGAAGTTATGCTAGGTTCATTTTCGTTTCGTTTCATTTCCCGGAATTTCCAAGAAACATTTCTTCTACAAGATGGCGGAGCGTTAAAAACCGTTATTTTCCCCTGCGAACGCCGTAGACTGGGAACACATTTGAATGTCTGGCCATCTTGTTTTTTGTTGTTGTTGAAAACTTGGCCAATAAATTTCCTTGTATCCTTGTATTCTTTAAAGTCATTTTGTCAAAATGTGATCGTAACTCTCTCTGTCTCTCTCTCTGTCTCTCTCTCTGTAGTCTTTTGTTTTTGTAGCAACGGCTGATTGAAAAATAATCATTGTTTGGTTAAATCACTTCCGTTGGAAAATAAAGTTCGTTCGTTCGTTCGTTCGTTCTCTCTCCCTCTCTGTCTGTCTGTCTCTCTCTCTCATTTTCATTAAGACAGCTATTGTTACATAACTTCTAGAGTTATTTGCATTAAATTTATGTTTCACGTACGCAAAAGAAGTAAACTATATTGCATCGAGGTCAAGCCAACCAGCAAGTTCCACTTCATTGACGCAAAGGCTTAAACAAGCAAGAGATTGCCGTGGACACACACACACACACACACACACACACACACACACGCACGCACGCACGCACGCACACACACACACACGCACGCACACAGACCATTAGAGGTCGATGTACGACTCTTTTTAGCTTGTCCACAATATTTTCTTCTTTCCTTGGTTATAAGAACACACACTAGCACAACTGACCTTATATCCGAGGTATGCTTATAAGAACCCTCGCTTATAAGGACACCCAAATGCTGGCCCCGGCGCTGTTCTTATATCCGAAGTCCACTGTATCATTACGCGTATTCCGTCATTATTAAACAGATTGCACTTTCCATGGCTGTTTGTGACCAAAGTACACAGAAACATTCAGAAAAATACAACTTCTTTACACCTATACTGGGAGTGAGTTTCAAAGAGAACTCCCAGCAAATGAGAGACTATTCCTGAATATGTCGATGCGCGGTCTCGCGACATTCTTGACTTTGTGTAGTGGGGTATAGGTCGAGGAAATAGCTTGCAGATTTCCCATGGAAGCATGTTATTCCATATTTTGTACACTAGGATACCTTTTCTTGTATCCAGAGGCAATATATTTAAGTCACGCATTTTCTGTTCAGTAGATAGGTTTGCCTTAGGATGTATCAGCTTTGCTGCTCTTCTGTGTAAAGAATTTAATTTCGCAAGGTTTGCCTCACTTGCACCGTCCCACAAGGTTGAAGCAGAGTCAAGGGTGGGGAGGGTGCTTGGGGGTTTAACGTCCTCTTCCACCACATACGGGTGATATCAAAGACGGGGCAACGATGAAAAAGCCAGCACAAATATTTGGCTACAGCCGGGATACGAACTCACGACCCGAGCATTAGAAGATCAACGCTCTACCATTCGGCCACCCCGGCTCCCCTGAAGCATAGTCAACATGCGACTTAATGTGATAACAGTAGAAAAGGATCGAAAAGTCGAGCATCAAGGATATACTTTAATTTTGATAATAGATACAGAGTACGAGAGATTGTTTTGCACATACTATTTAGGTGTGACTCAGTGCCATGCGAGTTTGTTGTCTATTATCACTCCAAGCAGGCGATGTTCAGAGACTTGTTTGATCGAGGTGTTATTCACAGACAGATCGAGTTCTAGAGGGCCGAGTTGATGCTTTTGTCGTGCGGTGATAACAATGGATTCTGTTTTTGATGGGTTCAGTAGCATGGAGTACTCTTCACACCACTCAGCCACGGTGTTAACACCGTCCTTAAGGCGTGATTTTACTACGTTAATATTACTGTCCGCAGTATGCACTGTTGACTCGTCAGCATGATACGTTCTTATCAGCCAGGGGTAAAGGCAGGTCGTTGATGAATGCACAGAAGAGCAGGGGACCAGAGACTGACCCCTGAGGCACACTGAACTTTACTACTCCAGTTGATGAATATGAACCATTTCAAAGAACTTCCTGTTTTCGGCCAGCCGCGAATTAGTCTTTGTGGCTTGCGCGGCTTTAAGCCCTAAAAACTCACTCACTCACTCCTGTTTTCGGCCTTCAAGATATGCTTGCAAGGCCTTTAAGGTGAGTGAAAGAACGATGTCTGATTTGATCCACATAAATAAGCACTAAGTTTAGTCAGCAAAGTATTGTGGTTAACGAGATCAAAGGCCTTTTGGAAGTCTAGAAAAACTGCACCATTTACCTGAGAATTATTTATTGCTGACAACCAGGTGTCAACAAGTCGGGGTAGTGCAGTGAGGCAAGAATGGCCAGGGCGAAAGCCGGACTTACTGGGTTTGAGAAGCCGTCTGATTTCTAGATATTGAAGGAGACGTTTGTGGACGTGTCTCTCCAAGGGCTTTGAAAGAATTGAGAGTAGGGAGATGGGTCTATAATTATTCGGGTCAAGTCTATCTTTGTTTTTAGGTATTGGAATTACCTTCGCTGTTTTCCAGTCTGACGGGAATGTATTCTCCTCCAGAGACAGTATAAATATATAAGTGAGAGATCCTACCACGTAAGGAAGAGACGTCTTTAGAATTGTGCACTGATTTCAGTGCTACGAGAGAGAGAATCAAGAATCAAGAAAACTGTATTTTTCAACAGTAGAGGTAGTTAACTTGAAACAGTCAATTTTCATACCTGCCGTTGCTATTTCTAGAAGTATCTATCTAAACAGAAACACACACACACACACACACACACACACACACACACACACACATGTAATGCTACAGGAAAAAAGCAAAATAGCAATAAAACCATAGAAAATGAAACTACACTCTAATAAGACAGGAACATTACTTTTGTAGCGCCCCGGGTGTGGGGTCGTCGTGGTTGTCGGGAACGCTACAGATTTAGTTTAGTGAGCTACTCTGAAATGTGTGTTAAGGATGACTGAAGTGCGAAAGAGTATTGCATCATACCGGCTGTCGGGCCTACGTGCCACACACATCTACGCACTCAAGCACTCATCAACCTTACACTATCATCTCTCGAAAGAAACAACTGACAAGAGAATAAAAATCAGAGTGTTCACTTATTCCAATAAAAGTTACATGCGGATCATATGAATCGTTAGATGTAATAAGGCAACACAGATTCGGCTCAAAATATATGAGCGTGATGATTAATAATTGTCGGGCAACAAACTAGAGACTCAGTACTGACTAAACCTACACTACAAATATAACAAAAGAATACGGGAAGAAACTAAGCTGCTAAATGTGGGTTTGGACAGTACAGCTGAAAGTAGCGGGGAGTGGACAATTCCGTGAATGATGTAAACCGAGAGCCGGCGCGGTCACTCTGTGAATGGAATTCCTTACTCTGTGTAGTGACCGTCGGCACTGAATGAACAGACAATACACACTCGGCCGCGTGTGCACTGCGTGTTACACAAGAAGCTGGGAAACCTCCCTCTCTGACTGGCTGGGCATAAAACAAAGGAGCCTGACACTAGAGTATCTCTCACTAATGAACAACGTTCTCTCTCTCTGTCTAAACCAGGAGTACAAATTTACACTAATAACCGTTAATTTACGTAACTGCTCTAATTAGTACTGTTAACTATCAGATCTCTTAGAGTACATCGAACTATTACAAGTATCTTCCTACTTTACATCAACAGTTCTCTGGTTCAAAGGGAATAAAATGAGACACAGTCACCGTATATCTGAAGACTAATTCCAAGTCCGAATTCAGTGGTTCCAAACACAGTTCACAAATAATCCAATACAGAATCACAGTTTCTCCTCAGTGCACATTGTTCCTAATAGAAGAAGCATCCAGTAACAGGTCCAATACTGGTCACAATATACTGACTCCAGAGACTGAGAGGCTACGCCTGAACATAAGAAATGGAAGAAGATTCGAGGCCGGGCTGGAGGGACGACACACAGTCTCTGGGACTCCCAGAAAGCGACTGAGGAAAACGCGGGCAACTCTCGCTATTATAAGGTTCTATCTTTAGTGTTTATGCAAGACATCACGCGCTCACGTGGCCAGCGCACGTGAAACTGACCCTTCACTGTGGCTAGCTTGACCCAATTTAAAAGTGCGCCTGTACTAAGAATGGCGGCTTGTGCCGAACACAAACATAGCGAAGTGTCTTCGCTACACTTTTAAAAAGCGTGATGAACAAACCAATTACAAGTCGGAATACATGTAGGAAAACCATAGGAAATGAAACTACACTCTAATAAGACAGGAACATTTAAAAAGCGAATGTGGCTGCAACCATACCACACCGTTGAAGCATAGTCCAAGTGAGACCGTATGTGCACGTTATAGTACATTTTCCGACTCTCCTAGTCAAGGAAATGCCGCAGTTTGGAAAGGGCAAATAGCTGTCTGGATTGAGTTTTGCCTGAGGTGTTAGTGTGGGCTTTCCAATTAAGCTGATTATCAATTGTGATGCCGAGAATACGATGTTCACACACCTATAGGCGCGTTGTTAAGTACTAAATTCAGGGACAAAGGGCTTAGCTGGTGCTTTTGACGGGTGGCTATTACCATGGGCATGGAGAGAGAGAGAGAGCGAGCAAACTACGTGTGCGGTACATAGACCACCAAAGCATTGTAAAATTGCTGTCGAGTTTTCAATAACAGTGAATATAAATTCACGAAGTTAGAGTGGATTTTGTTAGATGATAGCTCTCTTGGTGCCAGTTTTCTTTTTGTGTTTGTGTGTGGCAAAGGCATGTATTGTTCATGAATTCAATTTAATTCGTAATTCTTGTCATTCTCCCTTTCGTGTGTCTGGATTCACTTACAAAAACCAATCCTTCATCTCATTCGTTTTTAACTTTACCCAGCAAAAGAGTAGGAACGAAAACAAATTTAAGGGAGTGCAGTCTCGTCATTTCCTCACTTATCTCCGCTTGCGGTGTGTAGTGTAGTCGCTAGTTGAAGTAAGTGCCACAACATTTATGTTCTGATACTTTACTTTCAAAGTGTGTGTGTGTGTGTGTGTGAGAGAGAGAGAGAGAGAGAGAGAGCATGTACAACTCGTCTTGTGTTGAACACTGTTTCAGGTTGACAACAAGAAGCAGACGATGTTCCGTTTTGTCCTGACACTGCTTGTCGTCACGGCCATGGTCATGGTCAGGTATGAAATGAAAGAGACAATAGGCATGTTTGATAGGACTTCGTAAGAAGGACTTCGCTGAGCAGTGTAACCCATTTACGTGTAAATAAGGCTCACTCGGTAGAGGTCACGAGCGGTTAACGCGCTAATGGTCCTCCTAACGTGCCTATGGCCTCGGTCACAACCGGCCGCACGATTTTTTTATGCTTGCGATCTCCACGAAATGTCTGCGGCCTGCGGCTTCTACGATCTGAAAAAAAAAAATTAAGGTTGCAAATCGTGCGTACGATATACGTGCGATGGCGTACGTTCCCCGCGGGTAACGTCTTCCGATTTCAGTTGGTCAAAAATCGTACGACGGCCGTACGGATCGTACGTTGTCCTCGCAGTTATCGTACGGAGGTCGTACGCCTTCGTACGACGTTCGTGCGATGTTGACGATGTTTGCACGGGCTATACGGGTGTCGTGCGTGCGCCGTACGGCTATCGTAAGTGCTCTGTACGCGTGGTGTGCGTCGGTCGTTCGACGGCCATGGCCGACACGCGTTTTTCATGCATATAGGGACCAGCCTACATATATACATGTAGTTTGTTTATGGAAAGAAGACATCAGAGGATTTGGATATTATTAACAGAGAGTTTGACAAATCTATGGACACGTACACAACTTGACAGACACTGACACAGCACTGCAACACTTCTACATTGCACACCAACATCCCCCGGGCCCGCACCTGGTCTTGCGTCAGCCTTGCGGAGCACTCACGGAGCACGTGCGTGCATCGTGGGAACATCGTACTACCGACTTGCGGTCTGTGATCACGTGCGGCCATCGTGCGATCCTTGTGGGAAGCACGCAAGACAACCGTACGTCAGTTGTGCGTTCATCGTGCGGCCGCCGTGCGGCCATCGTGACCTATTTTTCTCGCCCCGAGAGGTCAGAGTCGTACGATGCACTTGCGGCAATCGTGTGTTGGCCGTACAGTGGCCGTGCGGCCAACGCAAGTGTGTAAAAAAATCGCAGGTGATCGTAGAGTTTGCTGATCATGTCGAAAACCGGCCGCAGCGCTCTGCGGCCTCCTTGCGACCTGGAAATTTCGCAGGACGCCCGTGCGCCGTTCGCAAGATTTGCCACGATTTTTGGCCGTAGACCCGCCGTAGGAGCCCGTACGGCCGGTTGTGACCCTAGCTTAAGTTACATGTAAATGGTTACGCTGCTCAGCGAAGTCCTCCTTACGAAGTTCTAGTAAACATGCCTAACCAGGGGTGGGGTAGTGGTGACAATTTATGCCACTAATTCCAGAGGTCTGGGGTTCGAGTCCCGTTTAGGAATTTCGTGGTTTTCTCTGGGTGTGTGTCACTGCGTGTCAGGCGTAAGTGCACACATTGAGCGTGGGGCCAGGTTTGTGTTTATTTGAAGTATACTTACCCTGTATTGCCAGTGTGCTAGCGTGTAGTGATGTTTGTTGTCACGAAGAAACGTGATTGTGGCGATTTTTGTGTAGGCCAAGGTGCATGCCAGGGGGTGTTTTGAAAGAGCTTTACTCGCCTGTACGCTCGAAATACTCTGTCTTGATGAATAGTAGAGCTCTTAATGCGATACATGGTTTTTCAAACTGCGGCTTGGGCGGTCTAACATTCAAATTCTACAATTGGTGTTACGCTGCTGGAGCGCTCAGTGTTGTCGCCGCGTCATGGAGTAGGCATCTGTTAGCTCAGTGCCAGCATTACAGACGCTGTCACTGTACGGTGTCTAAGTGATGTGATGATAGCTACCACAAACACACCTCAGAACGATCTGTTAGCATAAATATGTTTTTATTCCGACTGGTTATGAATACGACGAGGTGTAACATTGTATATTGTTACCACCAGATCCTAATTCTGTTGCTACGTACCCGATCTGGAGATTTTGTTTTTAGAACAATGTATACAATTTCTGTTTGGCTTTTCCTCATTTTGATGGCACTCTTCTACCATACTTTTCGGCTTTATTCGTCACCTGTCACCCACCGCGAATCCTCCGGTCGTCGTTCGAGAGGCTTCTCAAAATTCCCAAGCGCAACATGAAATCCTTTGTTGCACCAACCTTTTGGACTTCTCTGCCAACAAATCTGAGAAATGCGCCCGCACTGTCTATTTTAAGAGCAACCTTAAACCGTTCCTCTTTTGTAAAGCCTTCCAGTAATTTCCTATGTCTGTAACTAGTCAGTTTCACCAGTGTATGTGTCACGCCCCTTAGGGGGGCTGTGCACAAAACCCCTTCCGCATGCACCCGCACTACCTACTCTAACACCCAAAGAACACTCAGATACCGTTCATGTTACGAGCGTGGCTGTGCCTCTTGTTTTTTTTTTGTGTGTGTGTTTTTGTTTGTTTGTATTCTGTAGGATAACAGCTGTAATGTTTTTTGTTGGGTTTTTTTTTGTTTGTTTGTTGTTGTTATTTTTTGGTAGCTTTGGTGAGATAGAGAAGTCGCTATGTTTAGTTTATATTCTGTTTTAGTAAAGTAAATCTGTTTCCCGTGATCCAGAAGTTTCTATTGTTATCACGAGTATTTGAGAGGCGGTGACCTTGTTTTGACTGTAGCTATTTCTCGCCTCGGGCAGTGGCGCGCACTTAGGGCCTAGAGCTGAGTCGCTCGGAAGTCTCGTGCATATCGCTTTGTTCTGGCTTGTTTACCATTAGAAGGTGTTATATAACGCGCCTAGGTTCGGCCGGCAGGTACTTGATTATTCTGGATTCTTCTTTAGTTTTAAAATAGTAATAAGGTGATTCACGCTCTGATTTTTGATTGGTTATTTTGTGTTAGGTGATCGGAATGTATTAGAATGCCGTTACTATATATAAGGCCCGGAGATGTGTGTGTGTGTGTGTGTGTGTGTGTGTGTGTGTGTGTGTGTGTGTGTGTGTGTGTGCGCGCGCGCGCGCACGAGAGAAGCTTGTATTTGCGTTTGAAAGTTTGAAAGTGCTGTGTAACACTAGAGAAGTGCTGTAATACTCCACACGGTTATAACCTTTCTACGCGCTCACGTGTTTTCTGTGAGTGAGACACAACGTGCGGTCCACAAAAACTCGCTACGTGAGGAAGTGTTCGCCTGTGTATGTCATCGTACTCCCTCGATAAGACGACGGCGCTCTACAACACATCTCCACACGTCACAGTTCACAACACTTTTATTCACACTCTCACACGGATGAATGAACGGATGAATGAACGGATAAATAACAAATAATCAACCAATGGTCGCACGGATAAGCCAAGAAATCAAAACATGGAAGAAGCAGTGCGTCAGGCTATTGTGGCGACGGGTACGACCGGGATAGTCGTGGCCACTACTCGCGCATGACGTGACCGTGCTTCAGGGATTTCATGGGATAAGCGTAATCGCACGTTCCGTTTTTCTTTCTGAGTTAGGGTTTTGGGGGTGACTTTTACACTTCATGCGAGGCGGTCGGTGGGGTTTCCCCTGCGCTCTCACCATAGGGATTTTGGTGACAGTTTGAGGCGAGCCTTGAAGTATGGTTGCAAGTTCGTTTGCTTCATCGTCGGTCCGACACGTTGACGTCATTACCTACTTCGTCTGATTCTTCTTAATTGCTTCATCGTCGTTCCGACACGTCGGCGTCATTGAGTGAGCCACTTCGCGAGACGTACAGGGGTGCCTGGTGACTACCGTGTCTACACGCTTCTTCTCTCTCAACCCCCCCCCCCACCTCCCCCCCCCCCCCCCCCATCGTCGTCAACACCTGTAGTTGGTACTTTACTATGAAGCGCTAGCGGTGATTTACATCGCCACAATAGCCTGACGCACTGCTTCTTCCATGTTTTGATTTTTTGGCTTATTCGTGTGACCATTGGTTGATTATTTGTTATTCATCCGTTCATTCATCCGTTCATTCATCCGTCCTTCATCCGTCCTTCATCCTTTTCATTTAATCGTTTCGTCTATATATGTATATGTATATGTGTTTATTCATTGTTGTGAGTGTGTGGTGTCCCGTGTCTTGTAGTGAGAGTGAACGGTTCCTGAGTGTTCTTTGTGTGTTAGAGTAGGTGGTGCGTGCGGGAGGGGTTTTGTGCACAGCCCCCCTAAGGGGCGTGACAGTATGTGTGTCCACAGTCTGTAAAAATTAATATGCGTGAGTGTCGGTGAGTGATTGGCGCATTGAGTTTTATTCTAAAGAATTGCGCCCCTCAAATACCGTTTATCTTATTCCAGTCCTCTCGAAGCCTGCGACAGAGCCCTCTCACCGAGATATCAAACAGGCGTGGAGGAATGCCGCCCCTGGGTTACAAAATGTCCACGCCTTTTTGGGGAAAATAGCGTTGATTGCTATGATACAAAGGACCGCCACTGTGTATGTTGTCATCCTAGATTACTATCATAATGTTTCAAATGCCGTTCAGCCGTTAAATTAACCATTGTATGGCTCAAAGTTTCCGTTGAAAAATAAAGTTCGTCCTCTATGTGTCTGTCTCTGTGAAATGCGCCCGCATCTAGGGAGTGGTGTGGTTTGCATGTTTTCCATTTGCAGTCTGGTACACAGTTCATACGACACGCTTGAAGCGGACTGAAATAAAAATTTAAAAAAAAACAGGGTGGAAAAAAATAGAAATAAAAACTAGACATTATGAAAAAATTTGTTTTAGCGGAATCCGAAATTACAAAAGTGAACACTTGATTGGTTCCAAAATGGGAAATTGTGTGATACTGCAAGAATGGAAATAAAATCACAAAATGGAAGATCCAGTATGAAGATCTGTTAACGACACACAGACTCGCACGCACGCACGCACAGTCTCTGTCTGTGTCTGCCTCTCTGTCTCTCTCTCTCTCTGTGCTGATTACACACACACACACGACATAGAAACAGGTAGGTGTCTTTTTTTAATGAAACTTAAATGCTCAGTTGAACGATTTCACAAAATATCCGAGTATCCAGAATTGAATATGGTTGCAGCGTAGAGCGATCTCGCTGAATGTCATTCAAAGGTTATTATGGGGTCAGGACAACAATCGCAGTGATTTCGGTTAATAGCAACCGACTTTGTCTTCTGGGCAATTTCTGGAGGAGCAATCTGGATCACAACTGACACGACACGCACACGACAAATTCCAAAATACTTTATGGGTCCCAAAATGAGAAAATGTATGCTACTGCAGGCATACAAATAAACTCATAAACTGAAAGATCCAGTATGAACATCTATGAACGACACAGACACACAGAAGCGCGCGCACGCGCACGCACAGTCTCCGTCTGCCTCTGTCTCAGTCCTTTGAAAAACACACACACACACACACACACACACACACACAAGAAGAGACAACAGATCATATACGTGTGTATAGTACACACGGTGTACACACGGACTTTTTTGCACTCTGATCTGTGAAGTTGTTTTTTGCAATTATCCTTGGACTAATTGGAGGTGGCCTGAATCGAACATTGTGATCATATTCCTCACACTCCGCTGAATCGATCGGTGTAAATTTTGTACCTGGTAGTTTTCCCTGCAGCGACTGACAACTGTGCAAACTGTGCCAGTGAACTGTGTGAACTGTGTCACAGAAGGGACATGTTGAGAGGTCAGTGGTAAACTCGCCCGGTGTTGACAGATTGTGCAGTCATGCCGGTCGGAGGTTGCGAATTCCGGGCGGTGTGCGGCCAGTTTTACTGGACCTTATTATATCGCACAGTGAAATTAGCGGATTCGCGGGTACGATGCTTCCAGTACGTCCCGGGAGACGGGTACAGGCGTTCGGACACTGTGCACCTACGGGCGACGTGCCCTGTTCTCTACTGGAAGTACGCATACTACAAGCGCACTTGTGTGCCAAGCACCTTTCCTCGATGCCTTCGTCCCTGCACGTTTGTGGCAGTCTGTGCGGTCACTTTTGCCGTCGCAACTTTGATTGGCGATGTGGAGCCGAATCCCGGTCCCATTACATGTACGAGCAGTGACAATAATCACGCGGGTGACAACAGTGGCGCGGGATCGGCGGTGCCGACAGCTGACATGTTGCATCAGCTAATGACATCGGTCAGAGCACTTACGGACGCTGTATCACGCATCGAGCTTTCCCAAAACAACCTGGCGTCAGGGCAGGACAGTATGTCTAAAAGTATGGGTGTTAAATTAGCAGACATGGAACAGAGATTTAGCCAGCAACTTGATTCTATCCGGACCGACTTCAGAACTTGCATGAATGACATTGAGGCGCTTAACAGTAAGTGTGAGATACTGGAAGCCGAAAACAGTGTACTGAGGGAGAAGGTAGAGAAAATGGGCACTAAATTAGACGACCTCGAAAACAGAAGTCGGCGTAACAATCTAATCTTCTACGGGATTGACATGGCACAAAAAGAAAGTTGGGCTGACTGTGAGACTAAGGTGCGGCACGTGATAGACCGTGTCTTGAAGATCTCTGATCGTGTAAGCATCGAGAGAGCCCACCGTGTTGGTGATGGGATCATCGTTAAGTTTCTTTCCTATAAAGACAGGGAGCTAGTGATGTCTAACGTCAGGAAGCTGAAGGACACAAAGTACTCGGTGCAAGAGGACGTGTCGCCAACGGTGCGTGCCAAACAGAAAGGACTAGTCGACATGAAACGCAGCCTGCGCAGTGACAACAAGAGGGCGAACATCCGTTACGACAAACTGTACACGGACGATGGTATTTACACGTTCGATCTGCAGACCGAAAGGATTGTTTTGGTGGAACCGAAACGAAAACAGTCACGACCGTCGACCGCCGAGAGTTCTGCTCGACCTCCATGGGCTACAAGACACAGGATCATACGCTTCCACGACCGCTCTCTCGACTCCCCTGGTTCATCCAACGGGACGACCAGCTTCCCAGGGGTGGGGAGTTCACCGCGGCCTTCGCAGGGTGGGAGCGGCTGTCGTCAGCGCCAGTCCAGCGCGATGGATGGTCACTACACCCTCCCTCAACCGCTTCGTGATGTCAACAACACCAGCACGTGCTCACAGCCAAGAGCATGGTCACGTGGGCAAGCCGCGTGTGTCACCCCGAGGCTTCGGTCGGGGTCGCGCCCGGGGTTCACCGGGTCATGACAGTGCGGGTGGTGGTCCATTGACACCTGGGCTAGTTTCGGACATATCTACTGACACCTTACAGTTCCAGCAGGATTCAGATGCAGCGGCAGGTCAGTCTCCAAACGCATATCTGGATACTTACTGATGTGCCGGCCGGCCCAACGGTAAGTGTGTTGACTTTTCGGACAGTTCTGCCGCAACTGACATTAATCACGCGAGCGCAAGTGGTCGTGATACTGTGGGTCAAGGTGAAGTGTGTTTAAGCTTTGTGACATACAACATTGAAGGGCTGTCCCGTTTGTACGGAAGACAGTATTCGGTCCTTTCTTGGTGAGCATGATATAATTCTGCTGGTGGAAACGTTCGCGTCTGGTTTTCCTGATCACTTATTCCCATTGTTTGATTCTTACAACGTGCCAGGCATTAAACTATCGGATACAACATCAGGTCGTTTATCTGGTGGTGTAACGTTTTTGGTCCGCAAATCTCTAAGCTCCAGTGTGGAACAAGTGCCGGTGGAATATGACAATATTATTGTGCTGAAGGTTTCAAGGGAAGTGACTGTAACCCCTACTGATGTGTTAGTGGTTGGAGTTTATCTCCCACCAGCCGGCTCAGACTATTACAAAGATACAGAAATTGATAACGGTCTGTTGATTCTGGAGCTTTGTGTCATTGACTTACTTGAGAAGTTTGGTGACCTTCCTTTTGTTATTTGCGGTGACCTAATTGCCCGAACTGGATGTGAAACTGGTTCAGCTTCTGTATTACCTGATGGCATATTTAGCACTGATGATGATGATAATGCCAGTGGGTGGAAAGATGATATGACTCGTCACTCTAAAGACGTTAATGTCAATGCATTTGGCAGATATTTACTCAACTTGTGTGAACAGTTTGAACTGTTTATTGCTAACGGCTTCCTGCCTGGTGATGAAGCTGGTGACTTCACTTACATTTCTAATTCTGGCTGTAGCACCATTGACTATTTTGTAATTTCAAGAACTTTATTCAGCTATAGCAAGTCATTAAAGGTTCTGCCTAGAGTGGAATCTAAACACGTGCCAGTCAGGTTGCAGTGGATCGGGCCAGTTGGTACCGGAGCTGTTAGAGTTGTTAGTACATGTATGCACTTATAAACTGACTAAGTTCATTTGGGTGTCTGAGAAATCAGAGGATTTCCTTAATGCTTTGGGTTCTGTGCCTGTATTGACACAGTTGCAACTGGCAAATGATTTAGTTGAGGTTGATATCGACCGTGCTTTGGCTAGCTTTACTGATGGCTTACTGCTTGCAGGTCAGTGCATGAGGAGAGAAATATATGTGGGAAGTGAGAAAAAGAAACAGTGGTTTGACCATGAATGTAGACAACTGCGTAAGGCATTAAGGCAAAAGTTAAGACGATTTAAAACTACAAATGCGGTTATTGATAGAATAGCTTACTGTCAGACGAGAAAGGAATACAGTAAGAGTTTGTTGTCCAGTAAAAAGCAGGGGCACAAATTAAAGGTACTTTCCACCTTAGAGAATTGCAGTAATGACTGTACAGGTTTTTGGAGGGTGATTAAATCATGCACCGGCAAAGCTCATTCACAAAATACAATAAGTAAACAAGAATGGTTTGATTATTTTCAACAAGTATTTCAGGCACCGCTGCATGGCGGCCAAGATAGGGCTGAGAGGGACATTCATGACTACCATAGTAGTATTGAAGACAAGGATCTAGATTGTGATATAACCATGAATGAAGTAGTGGATGCAATTAAGGCACAGAAGGCTGGTAAAGCCGCAGGCCCGGATGGCCTAATTGGGGAATTCCTTAAAGCGGCTGTAACTACGGTATCTCCTTTTTTGACAAAGTACTTTAATAAACTGTTTTCCACTGGAGTTTATCCAGCCGCATGGACAGAGGCTATAATACTTCCATTGCACAATAAGGGTGATATTAACTGTCCTGATAATTATAGAGGAATCTCCTTACTTAATGTGACAGGTAAACTCTACAGTTTTATTCTCAATAAGAGGCTCTGTAACTGGGTGGAAAACAAAGGGATTATTAATGAGGTGCAAGCTGGATTTAGAAGAAAATACAGTACGGTGGACAACATTTTTTTACGCTAATGTCTGTGATCCAGAAACAGTTATTAAACAGAAAGAAGCTTTATGTCGCCTATATCGATTTTCGAAAAGCGTTTGACTCAGTGTCTAGAGAAAGGTTGTGGGAGGTTCTTAGGAAAAACGGTATCAGTGGCAAACTATATTTAGCTTTAAAAAGTATGTATGTTAGTGTAAAAGCCCGGATTAGAGTAGGGGGGGGGGGGGATTTTACAGATGCTTTTCAGTGCCCGGTCGGCTTAAGGCAAGGGGAAACCTGCAGTCCCTTGATGTTCTCTCTGTTAATAAACGAATTAGCAGTTAATATAATTGGCAGAGGGAGTCACGGGGTGCAGTTGAGTCCAGAGGCTTTTCATCTTCTCATGTTACTTTTTGCTGATGATAGTCGCTTTAATAGCTGACAGCCCTATTGGTTTACAGCAACGGTTAAATGTTTTGAAAAAAAACTGCCGACTATTTAGAATTAGAAGTCAATATGAACAAATCAAACATCATTGTGTTTAGAAACGGCGGCCCCATTCCCAAGCGCACCAGATGGTTATATGGTAATGATGAGATGAAGGTGGTTAATACTTATAAATACCTCGGTGTCATCTTCTCAACTAGGTTAACATTTTCGCACGCACTTGAGGACATGGCAACACGTGGCAAAAAAGGTGTAATTGGCATACTAAGAACTCTGTGGTCAATTGGAAGCCACTCACCGTCTGTGTTTTTTCGTCTTTTTGACTGTCAGATACAACCTATTCTTACATATGGCGCCGAGGTTTGGGGCTTGATAGCTAACCTCAAATGTATTGAGCGTGTCCATTTGTTTGCCATAAAAAGGTTTCTTAACGTGAGTGTTAGAACACCAAGTTTACTTGTTTATGGGGAAACCGGTAGATACCCACTTTATGTCAGTGTATATGTAAAATGTATTCGGTATTGGCTGAAGATTGTACAGTTGCAAGATGGTCGCCTCCCCCTGAAGGCCTACAGAATGTTATTACAGTTACATTATAACAAGAAACATTCCTGGGCGTCCTATGTTTGCTTCACACTGTACCGCTATGGGTTTGGCATTGTTTGGGAAAATCAGGGAGTAGGGTATATAAGGGGTTTTCTTAAAGTTTTTAAACAAAGACTTCTTGACTGTTTCAGACAGGATTGGGAGGGGGAAATTTTCACGAGGGACAGGTTCCAGTTTTATTCTTCCTTCAGAAATTCGCCAACCCTGAGTGACTACTTGATAAAGTTTAAACATGTTGGTATTAGAAATGAATTTACAAGATTTAGGCTTGGTGTATCGCCATTAATGACTCATAAGCTACGACATATGCATAATGTTCAAGATGCAGATTTATTTTGTCCATTTTGTCCAGGTGAAAAGGAAACAGAGTATCATTTCATATTTACCTGCTCCTGCTATTCAAGCTTAAGACAACAATATATCCCTCCCAAATATACTGTAGAAGCTCAGGAGGATCCAGACTGGCATTGCTTCTGTCCAATGAAAAATGATACGGTGGTGTCTCTACTTGCAATGTATATATTTCAGGCATTTAGACTCCGCGCCTCTAAGTTGTAGTTGTTCATGTGTCGAATTATTCGACAATTCAATTCAAAATTAATTTCCCCCTGCCCCCCCCCCACCCCTTCTCTCTTGTCCTATTGGAGAAGGGATGTGTGTGTGTGTGTGTGTGTGTGTGTGTGTGTGTGTGTGTGTGTGTGCACGGTGTGTGTGTGTGTGTGTGTGTGTGTGTGTTGCCGGTGACTGACATGATGTTCTGTACTTTTTGTTCTGAACTGTTTTGTAATGGGCTGTGGCCTGAACAATAAATGAATTGAATTGAATACGTGTGTATGTAAAGTCTTCACAAAAAGTTAAGGACCAGTCAACATAATGGGTGACAGTTTCAATAAATCAGAAAAAATAAACGAATAACATTTTCCCCGTAAATTTCGGGGATACGATCAGTGAAAGACTGAACAGGGGCGCCGGAACCGGGGGGGGGGGGGGGGCAGCTCCCCCCCCCCCGTACCCAAGCAGGGGGGGCAAGAGTGTCTTTTTGCCCCCCCCCCCCCTGGAAAATTAGGTGACGATGGCAAGAGGGGGGGGGGGCAAAGCCATGGTCTTGCCCACCCCCCCCCTTCCCCTACCTCTCCCCTTACCCCTCTTAGTGCTCTCTCCCTCATCCCACCCAACAGAGAACTTCTGTTTTTGCGGACCGAAGGCTGTCCGCTCCTCTGATCCCCCCCCCTCCCCCCAGCTTTTCACTTTTTTCGGACAACGTCCTGGTTCGTAAAGGTTTTTGTCTACGCAGCATTTGATCGCCCCCCCCCCCCCCCGCTTTTCACTTTCTTCGGGCAACGTTCCCCCCTCCGAGATTCTGCCCCCCCTCCCCCCAACATCTTCCGGCGCCCCTGCCACACAAACACGCTTGTCTCACTTGTGTTCCACCTCTGTGCAAAACTTGAAACGCAGAGCTTCAGTGGCAGATCGCCTCTTTTGTGACCTCCTGCTATGCACGTTGACCTACATAAAACAAATCACGAAAATCACGCTTTTTCGTGACAAGTCACTACAGACTAGCACGTTCACCAAAGGGGTACCCCAAAGAAACGCCAAACATGACCACACACACACACTGGCATAGACACTCACACACACACACACATGCTCACACACACACGCACGCACCGTCACACACACACACACACACACCGGGCACACACACGCGCGCACCGTCAAACACCGTCACTCGCTCTCTCTCTCTCTCTCTCTCTCTCTCTCTCACACACACACACACACACACCCGTAATACGTAATTGTTGTGTTTAACAATCGTCCCCAGTAGCTCATAGTGTGCCTCACAGTGCCGCCCTTTCGACCAACAGTTCAGATGTTTGTGTCTGACCTGAGGTCGCTGTGATGTTTTTTTTTTTGTTTTGTTTTTTGTCAGCATGAATACACACCTATGGACCTGGCTATGGAACTGATTTAGAATGCCCTCGGTCAAGGTCATCGTCAACACTGCAATTCGTGCTAGGCTGACGCACTGTATCCTGGTGGTGTCGACAAACAGTATGCAAGATATCGGTCAGGATAGCGGGTACCTACTTGTACCCGGCACCAGTCATGCACCAACCTCTTTCGTCGTATCCTAGTATATCCGACATCGATTGGCCTTTTGTATTCACTGGTGTCTCGTTTCGTTTAAAATGAAATGAGGTGAGCAAAACTGATCAACAAACACTCCCCCCCCCCCTCCCCACCTCAACAACCAGAGCAGCAAAGGATCACAAACAGGACAAAAACAACAACAACAATAACAACACACAGACACAGACACACACAGACACAGATACACACACACACACACACACACACACACATCCACAGAGTCGCCGCAAAAAAACGTGACAGAAATAGTTGTGACCTGCGTTTTGATGAGTTAATTTAAAACCATTTGGGCAGTTTGCTGAATCATTTAACCCGTGGCACTGTGTACTGAAACTGGAAGGCTTTTTTTTCTGTTTTTTAGGACATATACATACACATGCCACAGACATTTATGGACAACAGACCTACGTAGATGGACATATCATATTACTCTAAAGAATATCATGTAGAACAAACACACACACACACACACACACACACACACACACACACACACACACACAGACACTCACACACACACACACACACACACAAATAGCAATCCAGATAGTGACAACAATAAGAACAGTATAGAGAAGGGATAATTAACCCCCCCCCCCCAAAAAAAAAAAAAAAAAAAACCACTCCCTCACAACATTACACAAACTGAGTAATACAGTGCATCGGCAGACAATCATGATAACGCATAAAAGGGAAGCACCTGGCTTTGTACTTAACACAGACGCAGATATGACGTGCAAGACTTTTTACTTTCACAGACTTTGGCTGATTTATCTTTACACATTTACGAAATATGGCCATTTCAAAACCACATGTAGAACCAGGGGCGCCGGAACCGAGGGGGGGCAGGGGGGCAGCTGCCCCCCCCCCCCCTGTACCCAAAACGGGGGGGGTGGGCAAGAGTATCTTTTTGCCCCACCCCTGGAAAATCAGGTGACTATGGAGAGGGGGGGGGGCAAAGGCCATGGTCCTTGCCCCCCTCCCTTCCCTACCCCCCTCCCCTACTCCTCTTCCTGGTCTCTCCCTCATCCCACCCAACAGAGAACCCAGTTTAGCCGGTTGCCGCCCCCCCCTCCCCGCTTTCCCACTTTCTTTGGGCAAACGTCCTTCCTTTCACTGGCTCACTGGTTCGGAAAGGTTTTTGTCTGTGCAGCATCTGAACGCCGCCCCCCCCCCCCCCCCTTTTCACTTTCTCCGGCAACGTCCCTTCCTTTCTCTGGGCTCTGGCGTTCCTCCCCTTTAGATTCTGCCCCCCCCCCCCCTCCCACCCAACATCTTCCGCGCCCCTGCTGAATATTTGAAGTCTATAATTTATAGAACAGGTTGACCTCTTTCAGGAATTGCCGCGAATTAGCCTCTGTTGCTTGCGCGGCGTTAAGCCCCTAAATAACTAACTAACTAACTCTTTCAGGAAAACTGAGATGCTGTCGGGAGAGAGAAATAGGGAAAAAGTTGCTACGTGCACATTTGGATGATTTAGTCAGCTTTGTTTTTCAGTCCCGCAATTTGGATTGACAGCGGGCTGACTCCTCTCCCTGAGGCTAAACGGGTTTGCGTAGGGTTAACAGCTCTGCCTGTAAAAACATCAAGTAACTGAAGCATCGCCAGCAACAAACCAAGACATTCACCTGGGCGAGGAAAGGTCTCCATCCCGGAGACCTATGACGCAGTGCAGTGAAAGTCGAAAGGAAGCTGCAAGGCCGACCTCTCTTCTAACACCCAGGACAACAACGAGAGCAGCCACATGGAACATCAGGACAATGTATGAAGTAGGAAGGACCATACAGGTAGCAAGAGAGATGAAGAACTACAAGATAGTAGTACTGGGACTGAGTGAGACAAGGTGGCTACAGACAGGACAGCTGAGATTTTCATCAGGAGAGCAATTGCTGTACTCTGGACACACAGAGGATGGAAGCCCCCCGCACTGAGGGTGTGGCCCTGATGCTGGCACCGGAGGCACAGCGGGCACTCATCGGCTGGGAACCTGTCAACTCCCGCATCAACACAGCCAAATTCATCACCAAGAAAAAAAGACATCAAGCTGAACATTATCCAGTGCTATGCTCCCACCAATGATGCGGAAGAGGAGAAATAAGATGACTTCTACCAACAACTGCAGACAGTGAGAGATAGAGCAGGAGCCAAGGATATGTGACCATACTGATGGGAGACTTCAACGCCAAGATTGGATCAGACAACACAGGCTACGAGGACAACATGGGAACACATGGACTGGGACAGATGAACGAAAATGGTGAACGCTTTGCAGACTTCTGCGCCCCGAACCTGCTAGTGATAGGAGGCAGCATCTTCCCACACAAGCGCATCCACAAGGCCACATGGAGATCGCCGGACCATGTCACGGAGAACCAGATTGATCACATCTGCATCAGCCGGAAGTTCAGGAGATTGTGCCGAAATGTGCACGTGATGAGGGGTGCCGAATACTGCCGATGTATCATCAGCACCACCTTCTTACAACACTGAGACTTCGGCTTAAGAGAGACACCAACGCTAACAACATACGGACCAGGTACAATGATGATGAACTACTCAGGAACACAGACACACAAGCAGCATTCCGGATCAGCCTTTCCAACAGGTTCCAGCCACTGCAAGACCTGATAGAAGACAGTGAAATGGACATCGAGTCACAGTGGGAACACAGCAAGAAAACTCTGGCATGACACTCGCGAAGAGGTCCCTTGGCAAAAGAAAGACCCAACACAAGGAGTGGATCTCTGCTGATACAATGTACCATCCAGAAGCTGGAAGTTAGGAAAGAGAAAAAACTGCACTGAACACGAGCGGAACAACAAGAGCTAAGGCAAAGGCACAAGAAGAGTACACAGCAGCTGACAGAGAAGCGAAGAGGAGCATCAGGAAGGACAAGAGGGACAACATCGACAACCTGGCCAGTCAAGCAGAGGAAGCTGCCCGACAAGGGAATCTAAAAGACCTGTACCAGCTGATCAAGAAGCTTGCGGGCACAGCAGACAGACAAACCAGTGAAGGACAAGAACGGGCACTCACTGACAACTGAGGAACAGCTGAAGCGATGGCAGAACACGTCAGGGAGCTGTTAAATCGCCCCATCCCTGAAACACCACCAGACATCCCACAGCAGAGACAGAACAACCCACCAATTGCGACAAGCCCTATTAGACGGAGATCAGGAAAGCCATCATGACACTGAGAAATGGGGAAAGCTGCAGGGCCGGATGAGATACCAGCAGAAGCCACCAAATCAGACACAGAGACAGCCGTCAACATGCTGCACAGCCTATGCAGCATGATCTGAGAGAAGGAAGAGGTGCCAGCCCAGTGGAAAGAAGGGATCCTCATCAAGCTGCCAAAGAAAGGGGCAGCTCAGGGACTGCAGCAACTACCGAGGGATCATGCCTCCTGTCAGTGCCAGGCAAGGTTCTGAACAGAATTCTACTGGAGAGGATGAGGAGGCAGTCGACCCCATGCTCCGAGACCAGTAGGCGGGCTTTCGCAGGGTATCCAACGTTGTCAGTATAAGAACCAAACTTCGCAGCGAGCGGGGCAGGAACCAGTGGCCAAGCAGATCCTGCGGAGGAAGTGGGGCTGGACTGGACACACCCTCAGGAAGCCAGCATCCAGCACCACACGCCAAGCCCTGACATGGAACCCGCAGGGGAAATGAAGAAAGGCCAGCCTCGCAAAAGCTGGAGGCGGGACACTGAGGCAGAGCTATGTAAGCAGGGTCCAACTGGGCTGGAGTGGCAAGAATAGCCCAGAACACAGTGCGATGGCGAAGGGTTGTCGATGGCCTGTG
Source organism: Batillaria attramentaria (assembly GCA_018292915.2). Taxonomy (NCBI): domain Eukaryota; kingdom Metazoa; phylum Mollusca; class Gastropoda; family Batillariidae; genus Batillaria; species Batillaria attramentaria. Next base: position 73,591 of record JACVVK020000023.1, read on the forward strand.
CTCCACTTAGAGCCAGGGGCCTAAGTAAGTAAGTAGAGAGTAAAATTTAGTGATGCATGTGTAGGTGAAAAGCACACAGAGACACACAGAGAGAGAGGGAGAGAGAGAGAGAGCAGACTACGTGTGTGGTACATAGACCACCAAAGCATTTAAATTTGCTGTCTTGAGTTTTCACTAACAATATATAGAAGTTAAAAGTAAAGAGTTAGAGTAAAATTTACTGATGCATGTCTAGGTGAAAAGCAGAGAGAGAGAGAGAGGGGGGGGGGGCAAACTACGTGTGCGGTACACAGACCACCAAAGCATGTAAAATTGCTATCTAGAGTTTTCAATAACAATGAATATAAATTCACGAAGTTAGAGTGAATTTTGTTAGATGATAGCTTAGCTCTCTTGGTGCCAATTTTCTTTTTGTGTTTGTGTGTGGCAAAGGCATGTATTGTTTATGAATCCAATTTAATTTGTAATTCTTGTCATTCTCCCTTTCGTGTGCCTGGATTCCACTTACAGAAAACAGTACTTCATCTCATTCGTCTTAACTTTACCCAGCAAAAGAATAGGAACGAAAACAATTTTTACATAAAGTGCAGCGGCAGTCTCGTCGTTTCCTCACTTATTCTCCGCTTGCGGTGTGTAGTGTAGTCGCTAGCTGAAGTAAGTGCCACATATAGCTAATCGCATATGGTCAAGCGTGGCCAAATATTTGATCAACAACGTGTCATAATAATATTATACAAACAGTCGCAGCGTCCCATGTCCACATGTTGCATTTTTGTGTTTCATTTACTATGTAATATGTCGCATGTATTCATAACGGAAGGCTCCGTAAAGGAGAATGAAAGTCGGTGGGGTGGGGGGGGGGGGGGGGGGGGGGGGGTTAGGGGGTTCTCTTACTTATCTCTCTTTATTTTGTATTATATCAGTGTGGTGTGTGTGTGTGTGTGTGTGAGATTATTTTACATTATGATCTTAGAATAAGGAGCGGAGCGATTGTATGTCTAAAGACAATTTTCTGTTTTAAAAATGTATTTTATAGCAGACAATAAAGTATTTTTGAATTTGAACTTGAATATTACTGCTATATACTTGACCGTAAAGAATGTTCCAGTATACTCGGAATCCATTCACAAGTGTCAGCTGTTGTAGGTTGTAGGTATTGTATGACCGTAGAGATGGTTAGGTGTAACGTACAGAACTAGTATATGGTGAAATCGGATTGTGGATATTTTATGTGGTAGTTACATCAGGTAATGTCAGCACTTTAGTTTTATTAAGCAAAACTTTTCTGTCTTTTTTTTTCCTCTGTGTGTGTGTGTGTGAGAGAGAGAGAGAGAGAGAGAGTACTATCACAATGAAAACACCTCCACCTCCACCGACAACAACAACAACAACAAGCGGGCAGAGGGTGTTAGATTTCATTTGACTGAGTGTTCCCTAATTTGAAGACAACTAGAAGTTACACGCAGACGTTTATAAAGTATTTAGAGCAAACATTCACGCTGCACATTCACTCGCTCTGCTCTTTCTCTCTCATAAGGCTTATTCGGCAGAGGTCACGAGCGGTTTAACGCGCTAATGATCCCCCTAACGTGCCTAAGTTACATGTAAATGGTTTACGCTGCCCAGCGAAGTCTTCCTTACGAAGTGCTAGTAAACATGCCTAACCAGGGGTGGGGTAGTGGTGACAATTTATGCCACTAATTCCAGAGGTCTGGGGTTCGAGTCTCGTTTAGGAATTTCGAGGTTTCTCTGGGTGTGTGTCACTGCGTGTCAGGCGTAAGTGCACACATTGGGCGTGGGGCCAGGTTTGTGTTTGTTTGAAGTATACTTACCCTGTATTGCCAGTGTGCTAGCGTGTAGTGATGTTTGTTGTCACGAAGAAACGTGATTGTGGCGATTTTTTGTGTAGGCCAAGGTGCATGCCAGGGGGGTGTTTTGAAAGAGCTTTAATCACCTGTACGCTCGAAATACTCTGTCTTGATGAATAGTACAGCTTTTAATGCGATACAGGGTTTTTCAAACTTTGCTTGGGCGGTCTAACATTCAAATTCTACGACTGCTGTTACGCTGCTGGAGAGCTCAGCGTTGTCGCCGCGTCATGGAGTAGGCATCTGTTAGCTCAGTGCCAGCATTACAGACGCTGTCACTGTGCAATGTCTAAGTGATGTGATGATAGCTACCACAAACACACCTCAGAACAATCTGTTAGCATAAATATGTTTTTATTCCAATTGGTTATGAATACGAGGAGGTGTCACATTGTATATTGTTACCACCAGATCCTAATTCTGTTGCTACGTACCCGATCTGGAGATTTTGTTTTTAGAACAATGTATACAATTTCTGTTTGGCTTTTCCTCATTTTGATGGCACTCTTCTACCATACTTTTCGGCTTTATTCGTCACCTGTCACCCACCGCTAACCGTCCGGTCGTCGTCCGAGAGGCTTCTCAAAATTCCCAAGCGCAACATGAAATCCTCTGGCGAGCGCTCTTTAAGTTTTGTCGCACCAACCTTTTGGACTTCTCTGACAACAAATCTGAGAAATGCGCCCGCACTGTCTATTTTTAAGAGCAACCTTAAACCGTTCCTCTTTTGTAAAGCCTTCCAGTAATTTCCTATGTCTGTAACTAGTCAGTTTCACCAGTGTATGTGTGTCCACAGTCTGTAAGAATTGATGTGCGTAAGTGTCGGTGAGTTATTGGCGCATTGAGTTTTATTCTAAAGAAATTGGCCCCACAAATACCGTTTATTCTTCTTCTTATTTATTATTCCAGCCCTCTCGAAGCCTGTTACAGAGTCGGACCACAGAGGTATTTTAAAGGCGCTGCAGAATGCCCGACTCGCAGTATGGATGTGGAACAGGTTTTGTTCCTTGCTGGGATGCACAGGATAACGTCTGTAGATGTTGTCCGGGACATTGATAATGTTTCAAATGCCGTTTAGCCGTTAAATTAACCATTGTATGGCTCAAAGTTTCCGTTGAAAAATAAAGTTCGCCCTCTCTCTCTGTCTCTGAGAAATGCGCCCGTATCTGGGGAGTGGTGTAGTTTGCATGTTTTCCATTTGCAGTCTGGTACACAGTTTATACGACACGCTTGAAGCGGACTGAAAAAAAAGGTGGAAAAAAATAGAAAGAAAAACTAGAAATCATGAAAAAAAAATTATGTTTTAGCGGAATTCGAAATTACAAAAATGAACACTTTCTTGGTTCCCAAATTGGAAATTGTGTGCTACTGCAAGAATGGAAATAAAATCACAAAATGGAAGATCCACTATGAAGATCTGTTAACGACGCACAGACTCGCACGCACGCACGCACGCACAGTCTCTGTCTGTGTTTGCCTCTCTCTCTGTGCTGATTAGACACACACACACACACACGACATAGAAACAGGTAGGTTTCTTTTTTTTAATGAAACTCAAATGCTCAGTTGAACGATGTCACAAAACATCTGAACATCCAGAACTGAATATGGTTGCAGCGTAGAGCGATTCGCTGAATGTCATTCAAAGGTTATTCTGGGGTCAGGACAACAGTCGCAGTGATTTCGGTTAATAATATGCTCAAGGCAGCAACCGACTTTGTCTTCTGGGCAATTTCTGGAGGAGCAATCTGGATCACAACTGACACGACACGCACACGACAAATTCCAAAATACTTTATTGGTCCCAAAATGAGAAATTGTATGCTACTGCAGGCATACAAATAAAATCATTAACTGAAAGAGCCAGTATGAACATCTATGAACGACACAGAAGCACGCGCGCGCACAGTCTCCGTCTGTCTCTGTCTCAGTCCTTTGAACACACACACACACACACACACACAAGAAGAGACAACAGATCACGAGAGAATTCGGCATATCATATATATATAGAGTTTTCACAATGAGGTGCCCCCGATTACGGAAAATACACCACACGAGTCTGTCGATTTCGACCGTAAAACTGTGAGTTTTAACGAGCAGTTTTACGGTCGAAATCAACAAACGAGTGGTGTATTTTACGTAATCGGGGGCACCGAATTGGGAAAATTATTTATACCACGTGTGGGGTTACTTGGAGTCACCCCCCTGTCAATCCAAATTGCGGGACTGAAAACAAAGCTGACTAAATCATCCAAATGTGCACGTAGGCAATTTTTCCATATTTCTCTCTATTATTAGACACATAAAATTACAAATAAAATTATACACTTAAACATTAAGAAAAATACAACTTCTTTACACCTATATTGGGAGTGAGTTTCAGTGAGAACTAAGCACTAAGTTTAGTCAGCAAAGTATTGTGGTCGACGAGATCAAAGGCCTTTTTGAGGTCTAGAAAAACTGCACCATTTATCTGAGAATTATTTATTGCTGACAACCAGGTGTCAACAAGTCGGGGTAGTGCAGTGTGGCAAGAATTGCCAGGGCGAAAGCCGGACTTACTAGGTTTGAGAAGCCATCTGGTTTCTAGATATTGAAGGAGACGTTTGTGGACGTGTCTCCCCAAGGGCTTTGAAAGAATTGAGAGTAGGGAGATGGGTCTATAATTATTCGGCTCAAGTCTATCTTTGTTTTTAGGTATTGGAATTACCTTCGCTGTTTTCCAGTCTGACGGGAATGTATTCTCAACCAGAGACAGAATAAATATATAAGTGAGAGATCCTACCACGTAAGGAAGAGATGTCTTTAGAATTGTGGCACTGATTTCAGTGCTACGAGAGAGAGAATCAAGAATAAAAAAAAAAATGTATTTTTCAACGGTAGAGGTAGTTAACTTGAAACAGTCAATTTTCATACCTGCCGTTGCTATTTCTAGAAGTATCTATCTATACAGAAAAATACACACACACCCACACATGTAATGCTACAGGAAAAAAGCAAAATAGCAATAAAACCATAGGAAATGAAACTACCGATACACTCTAATAAGACAGGAACATTACATTTAAAAAGCGTGATGAACAAACCAATTACAAGTAGGAATACATATAGGAAAAACCATAGGAAATGAAACTACACTCTAATAAGACAGGAACATTTAAAAAGCGAATGTGGCTGGAACCATACCACACCGTTGACGCATAGTCCAAGTGAGACCGTATGTACACGTTATAGTACATTTTCCGACTCTCCTAGTCAAGGAAATGCCGCAGTTTGGAAAGGGCGAATAGCTGTCTGGATAGAGTTTTGCCTGAGGTGTTTGTGTGGGTTTTCCAGTTAAGCTGATTATCAATTGTGATGCCAAGAATACGATGTTCGCACACCTATAGGCGCGTTGTTAAGTACTAAATTCAGGGACAACGGGCTTAGCTGGTGCTTTTGACGGGTGGCTATTACCATGGGCATGGAGAGAGAGAGAGAGAGAGCGAGCAAACTACGTGTGCGGTACATAGACCACCAAAGCATTGTAAAATTGCTGTCGAGTTTTCAATAACAGTGAATATAAATTCACGAAGTTAGAGTGAATTTTGTTAGATGATAGCTCTCTTGGTGCCAGTTTTCTTTTTGTGTTTGTGTGTGGCAAAGGCATGTATTGTTCGTGAATTCAATTTAATTCGTAATTCTTGTCATTCTCCCTTTCGTGTGTCTGGATTCACTTACAGAAACCAATACTTCATCTCATTCGTTTTAAACTTTACCCAGCTAAAGACTAGCAAAGACAACAAATTTAACGGAGTGCGACGGACAGTCTCGTCATTTCCTCACTTATCTCCGCTTGCGGTGTGTAGTGTAGACGCTAGTTGAAGTAAGTGCCACAACATTTATGTTCTGATACTTTACTTTCAAAGTGTGTGTGTGTGTGTGTGTGTGTGTGTGTGTGAAAGAGAGAGAGAGCATGTACAACTCGTCTTGTGTTGAACACTGTTTCAGGTTGACGACAAAAGGCAGACGATGTTCCGTTTTGTCCTGATACTGTTTGTCGTCACGGCCATGTTCATGGTCAGGTATGAAATGAAAGAGACAATAGGCATGTGTAATAGGACTTCGTAAGAAGGACTTCGCTGAACAGCGTAGCCCATTTACATGTAAATAAGGCTCATTCGGCAGAGGTCACGAGCGGTTAACGCGCTAATGGTCCCCCTAACGTGCCTAAGTTACATGTAAATGGTTTACACTGCTCAGCGAAGTCCTCCTTACGAAGTTCTAGTAAACATGCCTAACCAGGGGTGGGGTAGTGGTGACAATTAAGTTTATGCCACTAATTCCAGAGGTCTGGGGTTCGTGTCCCGTTTAGGAATTTCGAGGTTTTCTCTGGGTGTGTGTCACTGCGTGTCAGGCGTAAGTGCACACATTGAGCGTGGGGCCAGGTTTGTGTTTGTTTGAAGTATACTTACCCTGTATTGCCAGTGTGCTAGCGTGTAGTGATGTTTGTTGTCACGAAGAAACGTGATTGTGGCGATTTGTGTGTAGGCCAAGGTGCATGCCAGGGGGTGTTTTGAAAGAGCTTTACTCACCTGTACGCTCGAAATACTCTGTCTTGATGAATAGTACAGCTTTTAATGCGATACAGGGTTTTTCAAACTTTGCTTGGGCGGTCTAACATTCAAATTCTACGACTGCTGTTACGCTGCTGGAGAGCTCAGCGTTGTCGCCGCGTCATGGAGTAGGCATCTGTTAGCTCAGTGCCAGCATTACAGACGCTGTCACTGTGCAATGTCTAAGGGCCCTTGCACACTGGCGTCATGCGACATTGTCGCGCCACGCGTGCAGCAAATTTTGTCGCGCATCTACGTATGCAACCCCTTGAAGCGCGAAGCGACAGACGTAGCACGATTGAAAAATTCTGTCGCGCGAGGATAGGAACTGTTCTATTCGGCGCGCTTGACGCGCGCGTGTAGCGTGGCTTCAGCCAATCAGAAGAGCCAGCCAGCAAGGGCTGACTCGCCATCCTCTTCTCTTCCAAGATGGCGGAATTGCGCGAAGACGAAATGTTTCGCCTCATCAGTCGACCTGTATCGTAACAGGAAAACCTCTACAATTTTCAGCTCGACTCATATCACAGTCGACGGGTATGCCGTTTTGTTGTGTCACTCTCCGCTGACACACTACGGTAAATACATAAATGGAGTAAATAAGACTAGACACAAGTGAACCGCCGGGTTGTCACTGATCTCTCATCGTCCCAGTCTACGATATCATTCTACAGCAAAGCCGGGTTTGTTGTAGCTAAATTTTATCAAGTTATCGTGGCCTCGATCACCAGTCTCTATTCAGACTGCGACCAAGCAGCCTGAAGTTTATGATACGTTTCAGATCCCTAATATTTCGCATTCCATCGCACACTCAGAAGCACTGACTCGTGGCGAGATCTCTGACGCGGCGCGCGTCGCTCCACGTGTGAGAGCTTCACTGTGCGCGCAGCACGCAAGGAGCTACACGCGTGCATGCGTGCGATGTAGCACCGACGCTAGTGTGCACCGGCCCTAAGTGATGTGATGATAGCTACCACAAACACACCTCAGAACGATCTGTTAGCATAAATATGTTTTTATTCCAATTGGTTATGAATACGAGGAGGTGTCACATTGTATATTGTTACCACCAGATCCTAATTCTGTTGCTACGTACCCGATCTGGAGATTTTGTTTTTAGAACAATGTATACAATTTCTGTTTGGCTTTTCCGCATTTTGATGGCACTCTTCTACCATACTTTTCGGCTTTATTCGTCACCTGTCACCCACCGCGAACCCTCCGGTCGTCGTCCGAGAGGCTTCTCAAAATTCCCAAGCGCAACATCAAATCCTCTGGCGAGCGCTCTTTAAGTTTTGTCGCACCAACCTTTTGGACTTCTCTGACAACAAATCTGAGAAATGCGCCCGCACTGTCTATTTTTAAGAGCAACCTTAAACCGTTCCTCTTTTGTAAAGCCTTCCAGTAATTTCCTATGTCTGTAACCAGTCAGTTTCACCAGTGTATGTGTGTCCACAGTCTGTAAGAATTGATGTGCGTAAGTGTCGGTGAGTTATTGGCGCATTGAGTTTTATTCTAAAGAAATTGGCCCCACAAATACCGTTTATTCTTCTTCTTATTTATTATTCCAGCCCTCTCCAAGCCTGTTACAGAGTCGGACCACAGAGGTATTTTAAAGGCGCTGCAGAATGCCCCGACTCGCAGTATGGATGTGGAACAGGTTTTGTTCCTTGCTGGGATGCACAGGATAACGTCTGTAGATGTTGTCCGGGACATTGATAATGTTTCAAATGCCGTTCAGCCGTTAAATTAACCATTGTATGGCTCAAAGTTTCCGTTGAAAAATAAAGTTCGCCCTCTCTCTCTGTCTCTGAGAAATGCACCCGTATCTGGGGAGTGGTGTAGTTTGCATGTTTTCCATTTGCAGTCTGGTACACAGTTTATACGACACGCTTGAAGCGGACTGAAAAAAAAGGTGGAAAAAAATAGAAAGAAAAACTAGAAATCATGAAAAAAAAATTATGTTTTAGCGGAATTCGAAATTACAAAAATGAACACTTTCTTGGTTCCAAAATGGGAAATTGTGTGATACTGCAAGAATGGAAATAAAATCACAAAATGGAAGATCCACTATGAAGATCTGTTAACGACGCACAGACTCGCACGCACGCACGCACAGTCTCTGTCTGTGTTTGCCTCTCTCTCTGTGCTGATTAGACACACACACACACACGACATAGAAACAGGTAGGTTTCTTTTTTTTAATGAAACTCAAATGCTCAGTTGAACGATGTCACAAAACATCTGAACATCCAGAACTGAATATGGTTGCAGCGTAGAGCGATTCGCTGAATGTCATTCAAAGGTTATTCTGGGGTCAGGACAACAGTCGCAGTGATTTCGGTTAATAATATGCTCAAGGCAGCAACCGACTTTGTCTTCTGGGCAATTTCTGGAGGAGCAATCTGGATCACAACTGACACGACACGCACACGACAAATTTCAAAATACTTTATTGGTCCCAAAATGAGAAATTGTATGCTACTGCAGGCATACAAATAAAATCATTAACTGAAAGAGCCAGTATGAACATCTATGAACGACACAGAAGCACGCGCGCGCGCACAGTCTCCGTCTGTCTCTGTCTCAGTCCTTTGAACACACACACACACACACACACACACACACACACACACAAGAAGAGACAACAGATCACGAGAGAATACACGACTACACTCCTGTCAGTCAAAAGTGCCGGGCCAACAGAATTCAGCCAATCGCGTCCCGCGGCATAATGAGCACAACACATGGCATGACCTGGCAAGCTTTTTGCCAGACACTACAACGTGGGAAGCACGTGTAGTTTGATATGACTTAAACATGGAGAGAAAGCAGTAAGTCCATTGACGTCATTTGAGGAAAAAGACCGTTACATCAACAATGTCTTTCATCTTGAAATCACCCCTTTTTTCTCTCATAAAACGGCGTCATCATGGACGTCACTGTCTTTTCCACTACACGGCAGAGGAAAGGGGCGTGGCTTTGAGCTCGGGTTTTTGCCGAGTGGATTCGTCCATTCGGCATATCATATATATATAGAGAGTTTTCACAATGAGGTGCCCCCGATTACGGAAAATACACCACACGAGTCTGTCGATTTCGACCGTAAAACTGTGAGTTTTAACGAGCAGTTTTACGGTCGAAATCAACAAACGAGTGGTGTATTTTACGTAATCGGGGGCACCGAATTGGGAAAATTATTTATACCACGTGTGGGGTTACTTGGAGTCACCCCCCTGTCAATCCAAATTGCGGGACTGAAAACAAAGCTGACTAAATCATCCAAATGTGCACGTAGGCAATTTTTCCATATTTCTCTCTATTATTAGACACATAAAATTACAAAAAAAAATTATACACTTAAACATTAAGAAAAATACAACTTCTTTACACCTATATTGGGAGTGAGTTTCAGTGAGAACTAAGCACTAAGTTTAGTCAGCAAAGTATTGTGGTCGACGAGATCAAAGGCCTTTTTGAGGTCTAGAAAAACTGCACCATTTACCTGAGAATTATTTATTGCTGACAACCAGGTTTCAACAAGTCGGGGTAGTGCAGTGTGGCAAGAATTGCCAGGGCGAAAGCCGGACTTACTAGGTTTGAGAAGCCATCTGGTTTCTAGATATTGAAGGAGACGTTTGTGGACGTGTCTCCCCAAGGGCTTTGAAAGAATTGAGAGTAGGGAGATGGGTCTATAATTATTCGGCTCAAGTCTATCTTTGTTTTTAGGTATTGGAATTACCTTCGCTGTTTTCCAGTCTGACGGGAATGTATTCTCAACCAGAGACAGAATAAATATATAAGTGAGAGATCCTACCACGTAAGGAAGAGACGTCTTTAGAATTGTGGCACTGATTTCAGTGCTACGAGAGAGAGAATCAAGAATCAAAAAAAAAAATGTATTTTTCAACGGTAGAGGTAGTTAACTTGAAACAGTCAATTTTCATACCTGCCGTTGCTATTTCTAGAAGTATCTATCTATACAGAAAAATACACACACACCCACACATGTAATGCTACAGGAAAAAAGCAAAATAGCAATAAAACCATAGGAAATGAAACTACCGGTACACTCTAATAAGACAGGAACATTACTTTTAAAAAGCGTGATGAACAAACCAATTACAAGTAGGAATACATATAGGAAAAACCATAGGAAATGAAACTACACTCTAATAAGACAGGAACATTTAAAAAGCGAATGTGGCTGGAACCATACCACACCGTTGACGCATAGTCCAAGTGAGACCGTATGTGCACGTTATAGTACATTTTCCGACTCTCCAAGTCAAGAAAATGCCGCAGTTTGGAAAGGGCGAATAGCTGTCTGGATAGAGTTTTGCCTGAGGTGTTTGTGTGGGTTTTCCAGTTAAGCTGATTATCAATTGTGATGCCGAGAATACGATGTTCGCACACCTATAGGCGCGTTGTTAAGTACTAAATTCAGGGACAAAGGGCTTAGCTGGTGCTTTTGACTATTACCATGGGCATGGAGAGAGAGAGAGAGAGAGACAGAGAGCAAACTACGTGTGCGGTACATAGACCACCAAAGCATTGTAAAATTGCTGTCGAGTTTTCAATAACAGTGAATATAAATTCACGAAGTTAGAGTAAATTTTGTTAGATGATAGCTCTCTTGGTGCCAATTTTCTTTTTGTGTTTGTGTGTGGCAAAGGCATGTATTGTTCGTGAATTCAATTTAATTCGTAATTCTTGTCATTCTCCCTTTCGTGTGTCTGGATTCACTTACAGAAACCAATACTTCATCTCATTCGTTTTAAACTTTACCCAGCTAAAGACTAGCAAAGACAACAAATTTAACGGAGTGCGACGGACAGTCTCGTCATTTCCTCACTTGTCTCCGCTTGCGGTGTGTAGTGTAGTCGCTAGTTGAAGTAAGTGCCACAACATTTATGTTCTGATACTTTACTTTCAAAGTGTGTGTGTGTGTGTGTGCGTGTGTGTGTGTGTGTGTGTGAAAGAGAGAGAGAGCATGTACAACTCGTCTTGTGTTGAACACTGTTTCAGGTTGACGACAAAAAGCAGACGATATTCCGTTTTGTCCTGATACCGTTTGTCGTCACGGTCATGTTCATGGTCAGGTATGAAATGAAAGAGACAATAGGCATGTGTAATAGGACTTCGTAAGAAGGACTTCGCTGAACAGCGTAACCCATTTACATGTAAATACGGCTCATTCGGCAGAGGTCACGAGCGGTTAACGCGCTAATGGTCCCCCTAACGTGCCTAAGTTACATGTAAATGGTTTACACTGCTCAGCGAAGTCCTCCTTACGAAGTTCTAGTAAACATGCCTAACCAGGGGTGGGGTAGTGGTGACAATTAAGTTTATGCCACTAATTCCAGAGGTCTGGGGTTCGTGTCCCGTTTAGGAATTTCGAGGTTTTCTCTGGGTGTGTGTCACTGCGTGTCAGGCGTAAGTGCACACATTGGGCGTGGGGCCAGGTTTGTGTTTGTTTGAAGTATACTTACCCTGTATTGCCAGTGTGCTAGCGTGTAGTGATGTTTGTTGTCACGAAGAAACGTGATTGTGGCGATTTGTGTGTAGGCCAAGGTGCATGCCAGGGGGTGTTTTGAAAGAGCTTTACTCACCTGTACGCTCGAAATACTCTGTCTTGATGAATAGTACAGCTTTTAATGCGATACAGGGTTTTTCAAACTTTGCTTGGGCGGTCTAACATTCAAATTCTACGACTGCTGTTACGCTGCTGGAGAGCTCAGCGTTGTCGCCGCGTCATGGAGTAGGCATCTGTTAGCTCAGTGCCAGCATTACAGACGCTGTCACTGTACAGTGTCTAAGTGATGTGATGATAGCTACCACAAACACAGGTCAGAACGATCTGTTAGCATAAATATGTTTTTATTCCGATTGGTTATGAATACGACGAGGTGTAACATTGTATATTGTTACCACCAGATCCTAATTCTGTTGATACGTACCCGATCTGGAGATTTTGTTTTTAGAACAATGAATACAATTTCTGTTTGGCTTTTCCTCATTTTGATGGCACTCTTCTACCATACTTTTCGGCTTTACTCGTCACCTGTCACCCACCGCTAACCGTCCGGTCGTCGTCCGAGAGGCTTCTCAAAATTCCCAAGCGCAACATGAAATCCTCTGGCGAGCGCTCTTTAAGTTTTGTCGCACCAACCTTTTGGACTTCTCTGCCAACAAATCTGAGAAATGCGCCCGCACTGTCTATTTTTAAGAGCAACCTTAAACCGTTCCTCTTTTGTAAAGCCTTCCAGTAATTTCCTATGTCTATAACTAGTCAGTTTCACCAGTGTATGTGTGTCCACAGTCTGTAAAAAATAATGTGCGTGAGTGTCGGTGAGTGATTGGCGTATTGAGTTTTATTCTAAAGAAATGCGCCCCACAAATACCGTTTATTCTTCTTCTTATTTATTATTCCAGCCCTCTCCAAGCCTGCGGCAGAACCGCCACACCGAGATTTCGTACAGATAGGACATGCCACAACATTACTAACACATGTTCAATTGGGAATCCAGATTTCCTTCCTTGCTTTGATAGCCATCGCGACATCTGTGCATGTTGTGAGCCTAAACTACTAGGAATAGTAGGATAATTTTTCAAATGCCGTTCAGCCGTTAAATTAACCATTGTATGGCTCAAAGTTTCCGTTGAAAAATAAAGTTCGTCCTCTCTCTCTGTCTCTGTCTCTGAGAAATGCGCCCGCATCTGGGGAGTGGTGTGGTTTGCATGTTTTCCATTTGCAGTCTGGTACACAGTTCATACGACACGCTTGAAGCGGACTGAAATAAAAAATTTAAAAAACAGGGCGGAAAAAAATAGAAATAAAAACTAAAAATTATGAGAAAAAAATTCTGTTTTAGCGGAATTCGAAATTACAAAAATGAACACTTTATTGGTTCCAAAATGGGAAATTGTGTGCTACTGCAAGAAATAAAATAATAAAATGGAAGATCCACTATGAAGATCTGTTAACGACACACAGACTCGCACGCACGCACGCACGCATAGTCTCTGTCTGTGTCTGCCTCTCTCTCTCTCTCTCTGTGCTGATTAAACACACACACACACACACACACACACACACACACACACACACACACACACACACACACACACACGACATAGAAACAGGTAGGGTTTTTTTTTAAATGAAACTTAAATGCTCAGTTGAACGATTTCACAAAATATCCGAGCATCCAGAATTGAATATGGTTGCAGCGTAGAGCGATCAGTGACTTCGGTAATAGCAACCGACTTTGTCTTCTGGGCAATTTCTGGAGGCACAATCTGGATCACAACTGACACGACACGCACACGACAAATTCCAAAATACTTTATTGGTCCCAAAATGAGAAATTGTATGCTACTGCAGGCATACAAATAAAATCATAAACTGAAAGATCCAGTATGAACATCTATGAACCACACAGAAGCACGCGCGCGCGCACGCACAGTCTCCGTCTGCCTCTGTCTCAGTCCTTTGAAAACACACACACACACACACACACACACACACACACACACACACACACACACACACACACACACACACACACACACACGAAGAGACAACAGATCAATAGAGATTTCGGCATATCATATACACGTATATGTACAGTCTTCACAAAAAGTTAAGGGCCAGTCAACATAATGGGTGACAGTTTCAATAAATCAGAAAAAAAATAAACGAATAGGATTCTTCCCGTAAAATTCGGTAACAAGGTTAAGAGGTAATTAGTGAACATGGCGACCACTGTGTGGATGGTACGTGCGCGTCACACAGCATGTTCGGCGCGTTTGAAAATCTGCAATTTCGGCAAAACTAGACCGAGTTTCAGTGTTCAGTGAGAGCGGTACCTGCTGTCCGATACACACTTCAAAGTAGAGCTGCCGCGGTTTACCGGTTAAAACCGGTTCCCATTTGAACCGGTTCGCCGAACCGGTTCGAGTTGCCGCGAACCGGTGTTTTGGTCATAGACTATAGTACACGTACTAAAGTTACTTTAAGTCATCTTTTTAAGTTGTTTCTCTATAGAGAAACAACTTTATGAGACGGGGAAGATTTTGCTACGCGCAGCAGCAAGTTTCTGTGATACAAAACAAGACTGTGACGTTTCTCCACACAATACTTACTTTCACGCACACAGTGACGTAACGAAATATGCGTCATAGACACTGCGTTCCTTTTGGCGGGAGTTGACGTGTGTGTGTGTGTGTGTGTGTGTGTGTGTGTGTGTGTGTGTGTGTGTGTGTACGGATGTAATGATGGCTATCTCCTAAACCACCTCGTTGGAGGCCTTTTTACTTTGAAATAAAATGGGAATTCACCTTCTCCAGACCTACCTTTCACGAATTTTATCCTGCGGCATTTTCAAAGGAGTTATCGCCGATTTTAAAAAAATCGGTCATGTTACGAATTTTTTCGGAAAAAAATGTTCAAATGGCTTCATTTTCTGAAATTGCGAAGATCATCCAATTATACTGCCTGTTTTCGTAGCACAGCTCTGTAGCTCTGACAGGTTTTGTGTAAGAAAAATGTTTCCGAGATAGAGGTGGTTTGCATATAAGGCCAAATATCTATTAAAAGACTCCTTCAAATTACTCATCGTTCCGGTATTTTTGTCACTTGTGCCAACTGCACATATGACGTGAACTACTGCACTATTATAGCTTTAGTATTAAGAATAACAGAGCTTTTAGATAAATACATTTTTTTCATGTTTCTGCGAGAAGCGCCGGTCAAAAAAGTTCCAATACTGCAATTTCGTAAGTACAATTCAAGGCACTTAAGTCCACGTTTCATCAGCTCTCTAGATCTTCCAGATTTTATGTCAAAATTAATTCAGTAACGGAAGTCACAAAGGCAACAAGGAAATCACAAGATATGCAGAAGTAGCATCTGTCAGACGAGCAGCGTGAGGCTGACGTCAAATGTTTGGTTCACAGACAAAATCTGCAAGTATCGTCACTGCTTCCGACATTTCATCAGCCCTCTAGATCTTCCAGATTTCATGTGAAAAATAATTCAGTCGGAGAAGTCACAAAGCCAACAGGGAGATCACAAGACATGAACAAGCATCCTCAGACCATCTCAGTGCTAGAGGCTGACGTCAAAAGTTTATTTCACGGAATTGACGTCATCTCTCTCTCTCTCTCTCTCTGTATGACGACCTGCCTGAGGCTGATGTCAAATGTTTAGTTCACGGAAGTGACGTCTCTCTCTCTCTCTCTCTCTCTCTCTCTGGGGAGCCAGGGTGGCCGAATGGTAGAGCGTTGGACTTTCAATGCTTGGGCCGAGAGTTCGAATCCCGGCCGCTGGGGCCAAATATTTGTGCCGGCCTTTTTCTCGTTGCCCCGTTTGATATCACCCTTATGTTGTGGAAAAGGACGTTTAACTCCTAAACACCCACCCACCCAACCTCTCTCTCTGCCTCTCTCTCTCTCTCTCCCTTCTTCCCCCACCCGGCCCCACCCCCCACCCCCAGTCACGTGGCTAATCGGTCGAGGTCGTAGAGGATCTAGTGTCATTGGTAGAACTTGGAGAGGGGAGAACCGGCAACAATAACAACAAAACAGACAAAATAAAATGAAGTTTGGAGAAACAACTTTGTACGACGGTGCCGTTCCTCCTTGTTTCTTCTAATTTCTTCTTGGCGGCCGCTGGAATTCTTGTAACGTATCTGCAGATCTTGTAGTCTCGTCTGTATCCTACTCTGTAACCTAAGCTGGGGTTGGGGGAGGAGGAGGAGTGGGGGGGGGGGATGTTGTTGACATTTTTTCCTCACTTCTTCTTCTCCTCCTCCTCTTCCTCTTTTTTCTTGTTTGTTTGTTCGTTTTGTGTGTTTGTTTGTTTAGCCAGGATTTATTTTTGACGACTAGCAATCAGTTTACTGCAGCCTGATCGCTGATGCACTTGAACACACACACATATATATGAACATGCATCGCATAAAACGCCAAAACGCCAAGAACTCAAACACCTTTTGGTGATGACTGAACCGGAAAAAAACACCGGTTTAAAAAACCGGTTTGAAGTTAAAAAACCGGTTAAAAACCGGTTTGGATTTTTGAACCGGTTCACAGCTCTACTTCAAAGTCGCCAAAAACACAGTTACCACCATCCAAAACATGCTGATAAAGAGATCCTTGGAAGCACACATCTTCAGCCCACTTTCTCACTCACAATTCACAGCAATCAAGAGTTTAGAACAGCTAAAACAGCATAAAAGAGTAAGAGCAATGAGAGACCACGGGTCGCCCGCTGCGCAGCGCCCCCTATCATAAGGGGGCAACAAGTGTACGCGCGGGCAGATTCAAACACATTCGACATGTATTGCCGCGAAGTGTCGGTCATGAAAGCATCAAGTTTCGTTTGGTACACATCGTGAAGGCCATATCTTCCTATTTTCTTCACGGTGGGCAGAAAAACAGTAAGCTTAGTTCATCTGCTCGTGTCTTGCCTTGTAAAATTGTGTTGTGCGTTACGTCTGCTGGGTTCAGTCTCGTGTGCTCGACTCGTGTACTTGGCGGCGTTTTGTGGCGATGTTGGTGCCTATATGTCTTGTTTACACGTTTCCAGGGTGAGTTTGGTGTATTGTTTTGCTGTTCTTTGCGTTGTCTTTCCAAATGCAGTAAACGTCACCTCTTGTTCCATCTATCTTCGGCGTTTCTGGCAGAAGGTCAGCAATCTCCATTTCAAGGCCGCTGAGCGATGACGTAACTGGGGTGTGTTTCTATAGAAGTCATAAACCACTGAGTGATAAGCTTATGGAATAAGCTTACCATATCTCACACTTTTGCTCTCCGTTTCCTTACTATTTACGGACGTAAAGCACTCATAGTTAACTCACTGAAAGTTTGCACTGGCGAGTGGTGTAAAATTATTTATACCACGTCCCTACCTGCATTTCTTTGATTTGAAAGCTGACATCGGCAATCCAAATGCTGCACGCGACATCACTTACTGAGGTGCTTTACCTCGCTTTGTCCATAGGCTTTGAGAAGTCAGCTGGTCCGTTTCGAAGCCTCCGTCTCAGTAGAGAACTGGAACTAGGCTTACGCTTGTCACAAACACGACCGCTTGTTGATAACACGCAGCAAAAGATCAACAATTCCACGTCAAGCGACTGGCAAAGCTCCTTCGTCCCCATTCCCGTACGAAGTCGAACCACGTCATGTCGTGACGTAAATTATTCTTTAGTCGCTTTTCGCGTCATATCGTGACGCAAATCCTTTCACCAGAACACACTGCTGGAACACTGCTAGTAGGGTAATACATGTACACTTAGGTTCGCTGTTGGCTAGCTGAGGCGTTTGGCATGGATTTGTGTCGTCATTTTCAAATTCTGTACTGAGCAACGGCCGTTTCCGGTCGAGTTTGTGGCGACTGTAGGCGATATGCACACGCCGTTTGGTTCATAACACTCATGAGTTTCCTCGAAAGGAACGCTCATTCATTCAAACTCACAACCCTGTCCCTTTCGTGGAGTAATTTGTCCATTTGGGGGCCAACTATCGGTATTTTTGCTCGCACCGGCACGCAATGTTGTGACGTAGTATCGCCACTGTGGTAAAGCGATAGACGCACCGCCGCACGCTGCCACCGCTGCTTGCGAGTGTCGCTATCGCGGCCATCTTACTAATACCAGAACTCAGAGGCTCTGTGTATAGGACGCCTCATTCGAATACAAAGTTCTTTAGAAAGACGTCATCAGAAATGTGACGTAAGATAAAGCGGACCAATGCTATGCGCGCTATGTAAACAGCTGATAGCGTCTGGCCAATGCTATGCGTGCTATGTAAACAGCTGGCACTTCCAGGTACTAGCAACATGGCGCGCGGCGGCGTCACTTTTCCGGCACCGTGGTGCGTCTATCTATATACGTCTGTGGGTACAGCCATAAAATTCACGCGTGGCTGTCATGGGTACAATATTATACCACATTTGGTGAATTATGGAATTTATACCATGACTTGTAATAGTGGTAGAGTGGTATATATATAGAGAGAGAGATGTGTGTGTGTGTGTGTGTGTGTGTGTGTGTGTGTGTGTGTGTGTGTGTGTGTGTGTGTGTGTGTGTGCGTGTGTGTGTGTGGTGTGATTTCGTTCTTTTGTGTAGTATTATTCCTTTGATATAATTACATTTAGTAGTGACAACGGCGTGTTCTAAAACGAACTGTTACGTCAAAACATCAACTGTTGTAAAATAAAGAATCGGGGAGAGGGTAAATCCTGACGGAGTTCCGACGGCCGTACTGTTGAAGTTCGACAATACGATCGGACATTTTGCGGATCTCCTCGTCCTTTTCTAGCACTTCCTGCTTCAGGGCCCGTATCTCCTGCTTCAACTCTGCGATCTCTTTCCCCAAGTCTTTGGCCACTTGTGCAGATAGTGCCTTTGAAAGGATTTCAACGACTTCGGGATTGAAGAACACTGACTTGATTTCTTCATTAAGGGGGGGATCGAGGTGATGAAGGCGCCTTGTCCACAAGGGTGCTAGACATAAAGTCAGGATTGATGATAGTTGCCTGGCTGTCGTCAGCGATAGTTGCTTGGCTGTCGTCTAGGAAACTACTGGCAACGTGAGCACGCTTCTCCAGGTTCTCAACAGGAGACGACGCTGCTCTTTTGTCACGAGGTGTGGACATGATAACCTACGTGGAGCACACGTAACCACATGCAAACTAGGGAACAGCTGTTTACCTGAGTGACCACACCACACCAGGTCAAAGTTTTAGGGTTCAAGGGCGACCAAAAAGTCACACAGGTCAGTTTATCATAAGTCAAAGATCAAGGCTCAAGGCTCGAGCTGATTCATGGTCTCAACTATCACGTGCAACAGCAAAAGTCACGGAAAAGTGTCACACAATGAGGTCACGCAGGGAATGAAATGGCAGGCAAAGCTGACCACGAAGAAACTCGGTACAGGTTTAGAAGACAAAATTACTGACAGACCTGGTGGGTAGCTGGCAAAATTGAAGACACAGGCGTGAAGCTAGATGACTTTGAAAGTACCATCCAACTAGAAAAGTCACACCAAGTCCTCTCTTCCACATGAAATCACACCCAACACAGAGAGACCGCCTTGTGTCCAGCCTAGACCGCCATTACGACCTTGACCTCTCGATTTCATTTTCATCTCTCTCTCTCTCTCTCTCTCTCTCTCTCACACACACACACACACACACACACACACACACAGAGGAAAAAGAGACAGAAAATGTTGTTTATTAAAACTAAAGTTTTTGACATTGCCTTATGTAACTGCCACATAACACATCCACAATCCGATATCATCATAAACTAGGTTATCATAAACTGCACGTTACGCCTAATCCTCTCTACGGTCATACAATACCTACAACAGCTGACACTTCTGAATGGATTCCGAGTATACTGGAATATTGTTTACGGTCAAGTATATAGCAGTAAGAGAACCCCCTAAAGCCTTTCTACGACAACCCCCCCCCCCCCTTCGTCCTCCTTTATGGAGCCTTTCGTCATCAATACATGCAAGATATTACATAGTAAATGAACTACAATAATGCAAAAAGTACAGGGTACGATGGAAGAGAGAAAGAGAGAGAGAGCGCTATATCACATAAAATGAAATATCATGACAATTACAATCTTCCAATGGTAAAAAATATACAGCAACACATATCTTGAGTCTTATCCTTGCTTGACTGAAAAAATAACGAGAGAGAGACAGCGAGACGAGGGGGGGGGGATGGGGTACGTGGGGGTGGAGGGGGGAAGAGTGGGGGTATAGACATAAAAGAGGAGAGAGACAGAGCTGGAGACGCTGAGACAGTAAGACAGAGAGTAAGAGTCAGACCTTCATCCAACGTGACATTAGGAACGTGTCATTGTTACAACATGCAATGCAAACGACTACTCCGGGAAAGAAAAAACAAACCAGTTACATACATAATAAAAACTGATTATCACAGACATTTAAAGAGATACGTTCATAAAATCCAGGAGCCAGCATAAAAAAGGCCAGCAGTGTAATTCACTGGGAAAGTAAGAGTTCCTTGTTCAAACCTCACTCGAAAAATTAAGAGTTGCCTCCCCTAGCAGCTGCGCCTGTAACAACGACACCGGCAAAAGGTGAAAGGGTTTAACTCTTTGACTCTTTTTCCTATAGGAAATCGTGTGTCAGAAATTGTGCTCCGTCGTCTATAGGAAATCGTGTGTCAGACATTGTGCTCCGTCGTCAAAGAGTTAAAAGTACTTATCACATTAGTGGCGCATCGACCCTTCTCACAAATGACGCGCGAGAAACACTACTGAAGTGGTGCATTGTAATGATGTATGGCTGAGGGAAACTCGACAACAGTGACCATAACACAAACACGAATGAATATAAAGACAATTACTTTCATATTTTTACAGACAGTAGTCCTAGTACCTTTAAGATCTAGACTCTCAACAAAAAGCTTTCCGAAGTGTGAAAAAATGTACAGAGTCGACCGTGCAAGCACAGTCAACTCTGTCACAGTTACAGAGTTTTCAGCCTCCTGAAACCCCAATAAAACCCAAGGGCAGCCTGATTCACAGCTCAGTTTTGCGTTTTGTCACTGAGCGAGAAAGATCGTGCAGCACTCAACATCCCGGCGCTGGACACCGTAGCGATATGTCTCGTTCACTGACCAAAAGCCAAATAATGCCACGACAAACTCGTGCTCTGGTTTAATAAGGGTCCCGAAGCGCTGAAAACTCTGCAACTGTGACAGAGTTGACTGTGCTTGCACGGTCGACTCTGTACAATTTTTTCACACTTCGGAAAGCTTTTTGTTGGGGGCTTAGATCTTTAAGGTCTCTATGTTCGTAATAAGTTCAAAATGGGGAAAAAATCTGCTGCTAACAAAGCTCTGACGCTGTTTGCCAGAGCCCGCATGTCAAAGTCGGGGTTTAAAGAGTTTAGCCCCGGGTTAGAGTCTAACGTAGAACTAAACTAGCCCTTGGGTTAAATTTTCTGTTGTTGTTTGTTGTTAGATCAAGAAGCGGGTCCCATGTCCAGCAAGGTGCCTATGCCGTTATAGAAGGATTATCGTGTCTCTTCTTTAATTTCCTTTTTTATGTTTAATTTTGTTTTGGGGTTTCTTTTGTCCTAGTCTGGGTTAGGCCCGTAGCCGTGGGTTAAATTAACCTCGAAGTTTACATACGGGCCCATATGTTCCGTTTAGCCTTTGCAACCATTTTTGTGACTAATATTTCTGCGTCTAATAGTGGACAAATAAGACTTTCTTCGGGCTAACGCTTCCAGACCTTTACCACACGTCGATACGACCAAGTCGCTAAAAATATACAGCGCTGTCTAGTTGGTCTTCAGTTCGCACCCAAAGGACGTCGTCTGCCCAGGGGGAGCCAGGGTGGCCGAATGGTAGAGCGTTGGACTTCCAATGCTCGGGTCGTGAGTTCGAACCCCGGCTGGTGCCACATATTTTTCTGGCTTTTTCAGCGTTGCCCCGTCTTTGGTATCACCCGTATGTGGTGGAAAAGGACGTTAAACTCCCAAACACCCACCCACCCACCCTCGTCTGCTCAGTACGCGGTGCGCTTGTATGTACGTAGAACAAACATATACAGACTTCAACATAAGTCAAGGACCACCTTGACAGACAGGTCTAATTTTTAAGAATTCACCAGAAATAGAGATCAAGGAATCTTTCAATTTTTTTTTTTTGCTGTGAAAGTGTTAAAGGGTTAACAATGCATCCTGCAATGCTTGCTGAAGCTGAAAAACCACCATGTGCTGCACGGACATCTTCCAGGAATTTTAGCCAAATTTGCAAGTGGTCCTTGACTTATGTTGAAGTCTGAGTCACCGTCGTGGTTTCAGATGCTGTATTGTGTCCTGTATTGTGTCCCATGCTGACTGACTCCGATGCACGGATTAAGAGCAGTCGGTGTTGTGTGCCTGACAGAATTCAGAATTGTTTATTGATAGGCCTTAGGCCCATTCAAGGTTAAGAGTGACATCCAGACATTCTTATACACAACAATACTTGTACGTGAGATACCCAATGTGCAAAATAAAGCATATCAACTCAGCTGAGCAACTGTTGTCTTTTTCTTAAAGCTAGAAAAATATATAATGCCAGGTTCTTAACTGCATAATAGTTACTTGAGGCCATTAGCAAAGTGAGTCGAAAGCTGCTTGGATGGTTCCAACAAACTTATTGAGACTTGAAAGAAGTTTACTTCAGGATATGTTTAAAAAAAAAAAAAAAAAAAAAAGGTCTGCCGTGCAAATGCTGCCATTATTAGGTCACCAATCGTCCAACAGTCTATTTTAGGGCTCTGTCACCTTGCAACACCGTTCAGGTGTTGGGTTTTGTTGTTGTTTTAAGAAAAAAGTTGGCCAATGTGTCTTCAATGACATATCGAAAATTTGAGTTCAAACCGCCATAGCGCATGCCATAGAGATCCGGCATAAGCATATTTGTTGGATATCTTTGGTCTCGGACAAGCGGACCCCCGCCTCGTGTGTTAGATCTAAGCGGTAGCCAAGCGATTTGACTTCAAACTGCAAACCGTCACAACGCATCATACCGAAACGGGACCCCCGCCTCGTGCCTTTGACCCGAGTAAGCGGTAGCCGTGCATTTTAGCTCATAATTATCTTAGCAACGACGGCCCAGAAAAGACTCTAACTTTGCAAACATCATAATGACATCATGTTCTTGTCATCAATATCAGCAAAGTTCAATCTGTGCTTTGAAGCGGGGAGCCGGGGTGGCCGAATGGTAGAGCGTTGGACTTCCAATGCTCGGTCGTGAGTTCGTATCCCGGCTGGAGCCAAATACTTGTGCTGGCTTTTCATCGTTGCCCCGTCTTTGATATCACCCATATGCGGTGGAAAAGGACGTTAAACCCCCAAACACCCACCCACCCACCCTGTGCTTTGAAGCAGTTAAAGCAAATCCGTTTTCTGCCCTTTAAAAAAAATCCAAAACAGTAGAAGCGATGTAACACGGTAATTATTTGAAATGACGCGAGAGCGTAAGAAAATACTTCATTTATCACAAAATGAGATCAACAGCAGCTGCTTCCGTTTAAATACTTCAGAGGCATAATACCTGTAAGTCTCTGGTTGCATCATAATTATTTGTTTGCTAATGATGATAGATTTTATCACAGAAACGCCGAGTATAAATAGCTAAAAGAAAAAAAATATAAAATTATTGATGTTAAACATTCAGAACCTGACACCGTCAATTTGAATAATCTGCATGGCAATAACATACATAATCTACATGCATTGTAGCGAAGCAAATAATATGAACGCATAATAATATCGTGAGTGATTTGCATGCATGGTAATGATGTAAATAATTTGCATGGTAATGTTCTATGCACATAATTATGAAAAGGCCACAAGATGGGCTTCGATAATTTCTGTAATAACGTACAACTAATAATTTCTGTAATAACGTACAACTCAGCATAATTTGCATGCACGATAATAATTTGCATGGCAATGTGCCACGCACACGACAAAAAGGACACAAACTGGGCTGACATTCCTACGTAAATCATTTACGAACAAACAGTTTGTTGTTGAGAGATAATCCACATTGCGAAATGTCACCTTTTTCATTTGTAACTTTCTTAGTTTTCTTGTCAGATTTTCCTCTTTGGTTCTTTTTGTGTTTGGGTCTTCGGGGTTTTTTGTTGTTGTTGTTTTGTTTTCTTTTTTCGTTCTAATTTGGCTCAATGTATGTACTTTGGTATTTTCCCTTCCTTAGTCTCCAAAAATTCTCGCGACACTGGTAGTTCTGACACGTCACTCCTGAAAACTTCCCTCAGCACATACACACGCAAGTGCGTTCATCTGAAGCCGACAGCTGTTCGCGACGTTGACATCACGAGTTAGACTCGTGTCACACGGGAGACGTCTTATAGTCCGAACAAACATCGAACACGACCGAACATGGTGTTTTTGTACGTGTTCCTCGTGTGACATAAGGCCACAACATGCCTTTGCTCTGATTTTTGTGGCTCGTGTTTGAGCCATTGTTCGATGTTTGTTCAGACTGAAACATCTCCCATGTGACATGAACCTTAGTTGTTAGTGTTCTGTGGGTTAGCTGTCAACACCGTCTATGTACGGATATCCTCATATGCAGCTCATGTTATATACATGTATTATCCATTTGACAGCAGTGTACCAACGGATATCCTGTAAAGTCAACGGTGTCATATGATGTTCCGGTATCATCGCAAAAAAATGGTAATATCTCGAGCCAACTTCAGTACATGTACATCATATCCACGGATATCCTCACAAAGTCTGTGGTGTCCCAATAGATGGTGATATCCTCACCAGTTTCCTGAAAGAGGTCAACCTGTTCTATAAATTATAGACTTCAAACATTCAGTCTTTCACTGACCAACCAATTTTTTTTTATTTTTTTTTAAGACCCGATAGATTTTTCATATTTATTTACATCTTGTTTTAAAGTGGGAATTTTTATGGGACCTGGCAGGAAGGGACTTTCATGAGCCGCGAATTAGCCTTTGTTGCTTGCGCGGCGTTAAGCCCTAAATAACTAACTAACTAACTATGGTCTTGTCCAATTCAGCAGTGTAACCAGTGATATCCTCAAGAAGCGGTGGTATTGTAAGGGGGTGACTTGACAGCAAAATGATGGTCTTACTGATGTGATATCCTCACAGAAAGTAAGATGTTACCCAGCTTTGATCCTGGGTCCTATTCTGGGCAATCTGAAATTGTACGGATATTCTCACAAGCCAGTGGTGTTGTAGAAGGACCCAATGGATATCCTGTGAAGTCAATGGTGTCTCATTATTTGGTGGTATCCTTACAAACCGATGATTTTGTACAGCAGTACTGTCTCTTGGTACAGTCTCCGAGTATCGTCTTCATAAATCTATGGTATTTCTTTGGAGCCCAACTCAGCACAATTTCAAGTTCTACTGATATCCTCACAAGCCGATATGGATGTAGGGGACCTAGCAGATATTCTGTGAAGTCTGTGGTGTTTAAATAGTTGGTGATATCCTCACAAAAAAGTGAGGTATGGCGTATGCATTTTTACGGATATCCTCACAAGCTGATGGTGCCGTAGAGGGCCCGACAGATATCCCGTCAAATCCATGATGTCCCCCAAACTTTGGTGATATCCTCAGAACCGCATGGTATTTCTCACGAATTTCTATGGATAGCCTCACAAGCCGAGGGTGTTGTAGGGAGCCCGGTTGAGAGCGATGTACTTGTGGATATCCTCCATCAGGCTTTCGGGGATGGCGTTGCCTGGAGACAGCGTCAGTTCCAGTATGGTCGTGTTCCTCTTCAGCATCTCCATGATGGCCTTGCCTCCCTGCTCCCCTATCCCGGCATCCTCCAGGGCCAGTGACGTCAGCGTCCGATTGTTGTAAAGGCCGCGGGCGAGGTGCCTCATGCCGGCGTCACCTATCTTGTTGCCGTCCAGAGTAAGTGACTTCAGTGGCCTGTTCCAAACATACAAATAGTGTACAGACTCGCATTTGCATAACTATAAGAGTATACATGCACGTACGAGTTTGCCGTACTGAGGAGAGAAAAAAAAAAACACCTGAATTACCTGTTTCAAGCATACGAACGGTATACAAAATTCCAGAAAGATTTGGAGAAGCAACTGTACGGGTTGATAACTTCCATATAATAATAATAATAATAATAATAATAATAATGAGTATTGTATAAGCGCTCCACCCAATTTCATGAATCGGCTCAAAGCGCCGCGAACTGAACCCAACACGTGCGAAGGGTTGTCGATGGGCTATGCTCCACGTGGAGCCAGGGGCCTAAGTAAGTAAGTAAGTACGTGCGCATGACGGCGAGTGTACAGGTGGATTTGCCTCGATATGATGACAAAACATCCAACACCAAAAGTTCTGCCTCCATGGGCACACTTGAGTTTTTCCGCCCCCCCCCCCCCCCCCCCAAAAAAAAAGGGGGAGCCGGGGTCGCCGAATGGTAGAGCGTTGGACTTCTAATGCTCGGGTCGTGAGTTCGTATCCCGGCTGGGGCCAAATATTTGTGCTGGTGTTTTCATCGTTGCCCCGTCTTTGATATCACCCGTATGTGGTGGAAAAGGACTAAAACCCTTAAACACCCCAAAAAAGCCAGCACAAATTATTTGGCCCCAGCCGGGATCGAACTCACGACCCGAGCGTTAGAAGTCCAACGCTCTACCATTCGACCACGCTGGCTCCCCTGGGTGCCTCATGACCCGTTGACGGAACGCACTGATTAAACACTACGACAAATCTAGCGTGACACTCACTTGTTCTTGGCCAGACCATCAGCAATGAGAGACCAACCTCCCTCAGCGGTGATGGCTGCGTTGGAGTTCAGACTGAGCGTCTCCACACTGACGTTCGCCGCCAGCAGATTCCCCACGTCTCCGGCGCCGCGGTCCGTCAGCCCGCTGTCCGCCAGGTCCAGCTCCTTCAGCAGATACCGCTGCGACGGAGGTGCCTCGGAGGAGACGCTGCTGTCCAGGCTGACCGTGTCGGCGGTGAGGTCATGGCCCGAGCTGCGCTGTGGAGGTGACTCTTTCTGAAGGGACTCCAGCCCTGCCACAAGCTCTCGCGCTCCGTCGTCACCGATAGGGTTACTCTGCAGACTGTCAGAAAGCACAGAAGTCAACACCAGCATCACTTGGTCTCGTCAGTCGCTCTCAAGGGTTTGGCGGGGGGGGGGGGGGGGGGTTGCGCCAGACATCATAAAGTCGTAACACTCATTTGGCATCGTTCACCCGTTAGGGAGGAGGGGTGGGGTGCAAATGTATACCAATCAATTCCGTCAATTTCGCATAAAGTCGTAGAACGAAGTCAGCGGCCACGTGACCTCACCTCGCCAGGCCCGCGGAGAACATTTGCACCCCCTCCCGCGTTGCGGGTATACAGTCGCCCCCCGTTAGTGGACGACTGGAGTTTATTTGCCCCTCCTGCGCATGACTGGTATACATTTGCACCCCCTATCGGGCGAACTATGCCAACTGAGCAGTAGTAACAGGCTCGCGCGTACGCACACCACACTTTCAACTTCTTCTTCTTCTTCTTCTGCGTTCCCTGTTCTGGACTCCGCCTCAGATGATTAGGTTTGTGGTCTTTATATAAGCAGTGGTCTTCAAGAGGTCTGTTTTGCTGCCCCAGAGTTTCTCTGCCAGTGTGGCTCCGTTCGGCCAGTGTTGTGTCCTTGCTTCTTTGAAGAGGGGGCAGGACTGCAGAATGTGTTCCGGGGTTTGAGGGGCTGTTCCGCACGGACAGTCTGGTGAGTGTGACAGCCCAAGGCGGCACAGGTGGGCACGCAGTCTGCAGTGTCCAGTTCGTAGTCTGAAGATGGTGGTCTGTTCATAACACTTTCAACAATGTTTGTTCGATAACGGACGGTCCGTTACGCATGTTTCTCAGCCTCCAGATTTGTTTTTACCCAAATAATTATGTCCAAACAATGTGTACCTAGCTCTATACAAATTTCCTTCCACAATGTTTTGCCGTGTGAAGCAGAAATTGCGTGACTCTAGACTCGTGCGTAACACAATGACCGTCCGTTTTCGAAAACAGTATTTTGGCACTGCCCTTTTGGGGGGAAATCTCCTTACATTAGCATCTTGATTGATGGCTTGGACTTGAGGACGTTGAGTATATGCGGCACACTCTTCTCCGTCAAGTTGTTTAGACTCAGGTTCAGCATCTGGTGACAGAAGACACACAACACATTGCCCGAATCAACAATGTTGGGGATATGGCAAGCTCTCTCTCTCTCTCTCTCTCTATCTCTCTCTCTCTCTAACCGTTGGGAAATAAAGTTTCGTCATCATCACGATCTCTCTCTCTCTCTCTCTCCAACCGTTGGGAAATAAAGTTTCATCATCATCATCATCATTATTATCTCTCTCTCTCTCTCTCTCTCTCTCTCTCTCTCTTTCAGTAACAGTGTTCTTCACCCACACACACACACCCACCCACCCACCCACACACACACACACACACACACACACACAGAGTGTGTAGTTTTATTTCCTTTGGACTTTGTCGCTCTTCCTTCTTCTTGTTGTTATTGTTCTTGTTCTTGTTAGGTCTTGTTGCTGTACATGTGTGACAAGAGCTAACAAAAACAAGAACAATAACAACAACAAGAAGAAGGAAGAGCGACGTTGCTGTACACGTGTACTGGCCGCGAAATAGTTTGTTGCTTGCGCGGCGTTAAGCCCTAACTAACTAACTAACTGTACATGTGCGTGTGTGTGTGTGTGTGTGTGTGTGTGTGTGTGTGTGTGTGTGTGTGTGTGTGTGTGTGTGTGTGTGTCTGTCTGTCTGTCTGTCTGTCTGTGTCTGTGGCCGTTGAAACAGCTGTTTGGCTGACCACTGGCTGTGAAGGAGACTTGGTGGCTGACTCTGTGTGTGTGTGTGTGTGTGTGTGTGTGTGTGTGTGTGTGTGTGTGTGTGTGTGTGTGTGTGTGTGTGTGTGTGTGTAACTGCTGTGTGACTGACCACTGGCTGTGAAGGAGACTTGATGGTTGACTCCGACAGCCGCTGCAGGTCGTCATCATCCAGCCCCGTATTACACAGCGAGATCATCTTCACCGACCCTGTCTGCTCCAGGTGATTGGCTACCTCGTACACCTGCCAGCCAATCAGCAAACAAGGCAAAATTATAAAGCATCGATCCTTTTTGCGAACACAGAGCGCATCTGCATGGGTCCTCTCACCTCTGCTACGCAATAGACCCAAGACCTCCCGGTATCACCCGACACCCAGTGCCTTAAAGGGGCTAATAAGAATAATAATAATCGTATTAATATAGGCGCTTTATCCCAAATATGTGGCTCAAAGCGCCGCGAGCTTAACCCAACAAGCACGCTCACGTAAATCACACGCATTCTCTCACACACTGGACATGAACACATTACATTCACGTGGTGCGAAGGGCCAGCTCAGCAATTTAAGTTTCGGAACTTTACAACTGCACTTATTTTTTAATTTTGTGGGCTGAACGTTTCCAAAGCAGAGGGGGAGGAAGCCGGCGTACCCGGAGAGAACTCCCGACGGTCGGCACGAATGAACGGTGCCACATACGAGAAAGAAAAATTCGTCGCCCCGAGTGGGACTCGAACCTGACTTCACGCACTGGTGACTAAGTCTTAGCTACTAGACCACCGACCGCCCCACTGCTACCTTCTGGAGGCTCTCTGATCGTTCTGGGTTGTTTATGCGGTGTCCATCATCACACCACTTAGACATCTGGACAGTGACAGCGTCCGAGTGGACTGATAATGCCGGCACTGAGCCAACAGAAGCGTACTCGATGACGCGGTGACTACACTGATCACTCCAACAGTGTACAGCCGGCTCTTAACTGGGCACTGCGGAGCGCAACAGTCCTGTCCACAGGTGTGATTTGGAGGGGGGGGGGGGCGGTTTCCGCCGCTGTGTCGTCATCACAGCAACCTCAATTTCAAAATTAATACATGTAGCCACAACTGTGACTGTGGTTTCCACAACAGATTCTGATTGACTGTACTACGTCACTCGGCGCGCAAACATGGCGGACAGTACATCTTCAATCGGTTTTTCACCGAGCACAGCTGTGTTCAGTTTTGTAGTTAGTAGACACACCGAGCGCAACGACTGTGATGTGCACATGTGTGTTTCGCGCGCTGTGCCCAGTTAAGGACAGGCTTTAACCGTTAAACAGTCGTAGAATTTGAATGTTCGACCGCAAAGCCTAAACAGCATCGTATCGCATTAAGAGGTGTATCAATCGCCCAGCTAGAGGATTTCGAGCGTACAGGAGCACTCACGACCGAAACTGTTAAAAATAATAATAATAATAATAAAATAAGCTGGCTTGCCAAGGATGGAATTAGTCCGTTTAACCGCCAAGTATACCACCCAAGGCAACAAGACTCAGCCTGTCTAGAGATTATTGCCTGCATGAGTTGTCTCCCTTGCCGCAACAAGCACGCATTTTTCGTGGCAGAGCAAAAAGCTGCCGCGAAAAATGCATGCATGCTGCGGGTCTGTGTACGCACGGGGGACAACTCATGCAGGCAATAATCTCTAAACAGGCTGAAAATGTACTGTGCTGGTGAAGGCAACAGTTTTCACCGCTTCTGTGCACAGGGTGAAATAACACGGGGACCTCAAAGTTGTTCGCAATTGTGCGCTTTCCTTGTCACCGAGTATTTTTGTTTGTTTTTTTTTCCTTCTTAGGAATCACTTAGCTCGGCTCGGTCTCGGTCGTAACCTCAAAACAGTTGGCGAGCGCGCGTTCAGCTTTGCTGCCCCGTCACTCTGGAACGCACTACCTGCCGGCCTGAGAGACCAGTCGGACATAGATCGTTTCAAGTCTGACTTGAAAACGCATCTGTTTCGGCTGGCTTTCGACTAAGCCCACTTACCTCATCCTGATTCAGCTGCTGTGTGTGTGTGTGTGTGTGTGTGTGTGTGTGTGTGTGTGTGTGTGTGTGTGTGTGTGTGTGTGCATAATTATTTGTTGGCGGTATGAGTGCGGGAGTACGCGCATTGAGTCATTCTGTGAGAATTTTGCGCCATATAAGTACAAATTTATTATTATTATTATTATTAGCCCGATCTAGGCGTCGTCGCGGGGGCCTAGAGTTAGCGACGGACCCGGAACAGGAATGGCCAACCTGTGATTTGTTCAGCAGCACGTTGGACAACTCCACGCTCTCTCCACTCGTCAACAGCTCGCTCGCGCTACCCTCGTGGGTTTTTGCAGGTGGCGCTGACCTGGTTTTCAAGGGAAGCAACTTTTCTTCCGTTTCCTGAGCCACGTTGTCAGGGTCTGCTCCTGAAGAGTGGAAAACATGAAGAGTCGTTTACTTTTCTGTATACTTAAACAGGAGCCAGGACAGCCGAATGGTTGAGCATTGGACTTTCAAT